>JBBPKG010000079.1:19989-40096 GCA_038089115.1 Fistulinella cinereoalba | reverse complement strand
CAAACTGACAGGCCCAGTTGCTCGAAAGACTTTGCACTGTATAGAGGGGAGTTTGGATCCGCCTGTTGATCCGCTAGTGTGACCTGTGATAAATCCCGCTAAGCGGACCATGCACCCGCATAGGCCAAGACACTCACCGTGACCTCGAAAGTAGACGATATTAGATCGGTAGTTTCTACACTGATTATAAGGACACAGCGGGGTATAAAAGAGCGTCTTAGCAGGCGAACCTGATTTATCGGCACTGGCAGGAGCCTCCGCGACCGGCGGCGGGACATCGGGCTGCTTGGCTTCCTTTTCTTTTTCTTCAGGCTTCACGGCGACTACGAGTTGGATCAGCACTGTGGACACATCTTCAAGTAGATTCCACTACCACTTGCCGTCTTGGGCGTATAGAACCCGTCAGCATCCTTCTCCATGATGGTGGTGCCGCTCTTGACTTGTTGTTCTGCCGATAGCTTGTTGACCACCTGACTCAGCAATCGCCTTTCAAAGTCTAATCTACATAATCTAATCTTGCCCCCAAACATGATTCACCCCCCGGCTGCCATCATCCCACCTGCCTTCGCCAGCCATGCACGACATTCGGTACAAAGAGTGCAACGCGGCATATCACCTGTTGAGCTCGTCTACACGGATCATGAGCGATGGCCATTTTGTCCCGCACAAACCACCCACACCCGTCCCACACTCCATATCTCAGTCCTCGACGCCTCATTCAACCCACCAACCCTAGCGCACCTGGCACTAGCTAACTCTGTCCCACCCTCTCCCACGGGATCATATGACGCACGAATGTTGCTTCTGTCCGTACGCAATGCGGACAAGGACTTGAAGCCAGGAGACGCAACCTTCGTTCAACGACTGGAGATGATGCGACTTCTCTCATATAACGTTCACTCTCCCGCCATCACAGAACCAACCGATGAATCACCAAAGACCTGCGGAAACGTTGCGGTTGCGGTTATTGATGAGCCGACGTTTGTGGGGAAGTCGGCGGTTTTACTTCGCTTCCTCCAGGCAAGGCTAGCCACTCTCTCTATGTCTGACTATATGTCCGACAATCGACACAAACCGCTGTGTCCATTACTCTCGCCAAGGTTGACTTTCCTTCTGGGTTTCGACACCCTAGTCCGCCTTTTCTCTTCCAGATATTACCCTTCTGAACAAGCCATGGTTCAGATGCTCGGGACATTTCTTTCCCCAGATCAGGAAGACTGTCAGATAGTGTGCGCCTATAGGGCTGATGCTAGCAATAATAATTCGCTCGAAGTAGCTCGCGAATTCATTTCAAATGGCCGCATAGTATTTATCGACATTGGTCCGGAGGAACAAACTTACAGCTCAACGGAAGTGAGAGCGAAAGTCGCGGCAGGGGACGAGAGATGGAAGCGACTTGTAACAGAAGAGATCACCCACTACATCATCAGGCAGGGGATTTACATGGGCACCATGACAAAACAAGCTTAGCAAAGAGGGAGAATAAACTGGTATCACAAGCTACAATCACAGCGATGTGCGGCCGACAATAAACTACGGAAGTACCAACATGGCTCATCAAGTACGATCACAGGTGGATTGCGCAAAAGCGACAGCAACAGTCTGCGCGGAAGGTGAGCAGAAGACGCTCTGTGATTCAGAACCCGACGTACCTCGGAATGGCTCAAGGAAATATGGACGCGTGTGATGCCCTTGCTCTGTGCGGCAGCCTCAGCATCGCCATGAAGAGTCACAGTCGGCGCGCCGGCCTCATTAGGAATGATTTCAATGTCCTTCATTGCAGCAGCTGCACCCTTGGAGGCTATGCCGAGTGATTTGAAGACTGCCTCCTTTCCGACCCAACGCGCGGCAAATGAAGATGGAGGTGATGGTTGACTACGGCAATAAGCGATCTCGGCCTCAGTGAAATTACGTTCAACGAAGCCGGGGTTCCATGACGGGACCGAGGATATCAGCTCTGATGAAATATAGATGAAGGCACTTGTGTGCACAAACGACGATGAAATTACCTTGATCGACCCCTACTCCGACAACTGCGCCAGTGGATGCGAGGGCCTCGGCAATGGTCTTCACGTTCGCCACATCAAACGGCACAGTTGTGTCCAACTTGACAGTATATGCATAGCTGCGGGTCTTCGGATCAAAAGTAGTGCGCGCCAAAGGATTCATAAGGACTGCTTGTTCAAGCTCTGGACTATAGGGGGGGCCGTCTTTGATTCTGACCAAAGAGTTGGATGTCATCATTTCGGTCATAACTTTGTACGCCTCGTGGTAGCGCCTCTGGTTGCGATTTCTATAAGAATCATAGACGGAGGGATCCAAGGATGCAAACAGGTAGCGAGGATGGACAACCACAGCGGTGCCGCCAACTTGGCCGAAGCCGAAAGAAGACTGCAAAGCTTCAGGCTTCAATCCATTTCAAGCGAAGGTTTGCTTACCATAACACCAGCGCGGATTCCATCCGTATGAATAGACCTCGAAGGGAACACGAGGTAATGATGGGCCTCGAATCTGGCGTCGACGTTGCTGGATGAACATCAAGGTCAGGTATGTACTTCTGAGAGGAATCATAACGACTTACTCGCTGTTACGGTTTCCGGGAATGATGCCAGTAAGAACGCTCTGTAGGAGGCCCGCCATCTGCCATGCAGCTGATCCACCCTTCGAATGGCCAAGCAAGCTCTTCTGGGCAATGACAGGAACAGCGTTGCCACGAGTACGAGACATTGTAGCAAGGATGTTGTGCCATATCTCTGTTTCATTCTTCTCGTTAGCTCCAGTGCTTGTACCGTGGATTGAGAGAACACCGATGTCATCAGCGGTCAAACCCCAAACAGCAAGCGCGCGACGCATTGGTGCGACTCGAGCGTCACTTCCTTCCAGCATGCCGTACGTGGCCAAAACTTCTTGGTCCTGCCTCCGGGCCTCTTTTTCAATGTCAGCAATGCGAGATGCGAAATAATCCTCGTCAACAGCAACATCTTTTGCCTTCAACTCCTCGATTTCATCTCGCAATTGGGCATGTTCATGACCGAGCCAATCGGAAATTTGCTTGCGCCGGAATGTAATCTGCCGTGACCGGTAATCGAGAGAGAGCGATGGGAGAGGGTATTTAGATGGTAATTCTCGAGCGACTGTGAGAGCGCCACGTCCAGGAGCGGGAATGGAACGTCCAGCCTTATCACTGATAAATAAAGATAAATGAACTGTAAGCAGTGAAAGGTAGGTCCGGCTTACGTCGATGTAGAGGTGAAAGCTAGGATGCCACGGACCGGTGCACCCAGCTCGATGGCCGTCTTCGCGCTCATGATGATATGGACACCGGTTCCTTGGGATTCCATGAACTAACGAACTGGAATTAACAACATGATGCATTAGATTGATTGGTGACCTACCCCTGCACGGGTGGTGGTTGCGGGTCGCGACATCTCTGTAGGCTCACGCCCCATTGCAAACTCGGTTTCGGCGTTACTTGTAGCCTTCATATTTGCGAATTCAAAAGACCCCTCTTCACTGAGGTCATCGAAACCACCGGCGATCATAACCTTTGCCTTTCCGGAGAGAATGGTGTCGCATGCAATCTCAAGGGACTGTAGAGCGGTTGCGCTGCGGGAAAATAAGCTTGAAGAATGAAGGAAAGACAAAGCTGCTCACCATGCTCCGACAGGAATTTTGACCGGACCACTCGATGACATTAGGAGTAGATTGATCCAGCCAGCAACAGTGTTGATGAACCTGAGCATCATAAGCCGACGAAAGTAAATTAAATATAGATGACACTTACGTCTCCTGGAGAATATCATTCTGTACTTCCTTCTCCTCACGGCGGTCTCTGAACATCTGAGCAAGTGACTCTGCACCTCCCATACCGCTTCCTATACAGGTGCCAACCTCGGACGGATGGAAGTAGTTGTACAACTCGTAAGGGTCGGTGATGCCAGACATATTGAGGGCCTCTGCGGTGCAGACCAAGGCCCAGAGAGCAGCCCGATCCGTCTGGGCAATGATATCCGCCGGGATTCCATATCGGCCAGCATCCCATCCAGTTGGGATCTGTCCAGCAACCAAGCGACTAAAGCGGAACGCCTTCGGGACAAGGACGCGAGCACCTTTCTTGAACTTGACAAACCACTGGTCGCCTTCTGCGGTCCAGATGTCGCATTTATCTCCATGCTCGTACTTGAACTTCTCTGCCTCTGACTGGGCTACTTCCATTGGCTCCAGGTCATGCACCAACTCGATCTCTTGGTTGAAGACTTTCTTCTTGGGGTCGTATCCACGGAAAAGTTCAGGTTCTGCAAACTACTCGACTTCATTCACCGGACGGAGATGAGAAAAGCGTACCGATCAAGCGCACACCAGCGTGTTGCAATATATCCTTTTCATAGCGGTCGCGCACATCCTTGTCATCAACAGGCTCTCCGGACTTTGCATCCACCCAGCCAACATGCAAGGAACCATCCTTCAGTCGGCCATCAAAATGCTTGACAAAACCCATAATCCACGCCATCTCGATGCAGCCTTCGATGGTGAACTCTCCCCTTGCTTCCATTTCCCATCTCGTTCGCGAGCTTCCCCAGGGACCAACCTCTGCGAAACCAGTGATAACAATGACCTTTTCAAGATCGATGATTCCTCGGAGCTTGCTAAGCTCCTCCAGCGAGGCTGCTGGCTCGAGGGCGGGGAAGTCGAACTTGAAATTGGCACGGGGAACAACGTTGACGGTTTGCAATACCCGCTCGCCTTCGACACCATTCATAGTCTTGAAGTCAACAGCATTGTCCCTCGCAATCGCACGACGAAGTTGGCTCTTTTCATTGAGGCTCTGGCGAATGCGACCAGTGATTTCGGCCAAGTCCGGCAAGCGATCCATCCCACCATTCAAGTCGGCCCATATTGGCTCTACCTGGGTGATACTAAACAGGAGGGGATGCATAAGGCCAAGGATGTTGAACGCCATTTCTTTTGCTGAGAAGGTGCGAACACCGTGACTTTCGAGCTCATGAGCGACAGTATTTGTAGCATCCATTAGCCCAGTGCCTCGTGTCCATCTACAATATCTAGTCAGTTTCCGACGCGCCATGTAGATAAATGGCGTACCCAATGACAGCACCGGCCAAACATAGATACTCGCCCCAGCTTTCAGAAGACCAGCGTTGGAAGAGCGTTTCCAAAGAGATCTTGGATTCTGAATATAAGCCATCGTTGCCAAATAGACCGTGATTGGGAGAGAGCGGAAGGATGACCTGGGTCGGCCGAGTCACAAACTGCCGAGATGCCTTCTTTGTTTTGACGGCACCGAGGATCCGGAGGAGGTTGACCAACATGATGCGATGGGCTAGCTCCGACTTGTCATCCAGTCCATCAATCTCTCGACCATTCTCGGGTATTGCGGCAAAAGGAAGGATGTAGTCGAGATCCATACCAAGCGTAGCATATATATAGTCGACTAGAGCTTCCACATCTTGTTTTGAACCCTGATTGAAAGGAACGACAGTCAACGCAGAACCCCGTGCTCCGTAGCTTTGATAAATGGATTGGTAGTATTCAACAGTCGAACGGCTGTAACGAGAAGTGGTTATAACGACATGGGCGCCTCCAGAGAGAAGTCCCTTGAGAATTTCGACACCAATTGAACCCTTTCCAACGCCTGTGAGAAGCGCGTTTTTATCCTTGAACGTCGTTCCGGCAGTTGCTATTTCATGCAAGACGTCCAGGTAAACACCTGTTAGGTTGCTCGAATATTCCCAGCTGCCACCAACTTTGCGTTTGAGGTGTAACAGTGGCACCTTATCGTCTGATACTGGGGTGACAGCAGAAACGGTGGGCCGAAGGAACTGAGATGAGGAACGGCGATTTCGGATGCGCATGCGCGTTTGCTCTGGACCTTTCCTGAGAGAACGCACAACACCTTCGTACAACGCTTTGATCCGGTTCTTTTGGTCCTGGCTAATTCCAGGTTGCGATTTAACAACGGTCCATAGTTTAAGCACGTCCTCCTGGACCTTCTGAATGTTGACAGTGGAAATAGTATCACCGCTTGCCATCTCCTCGACGTATGCTTCTAACTTGCGAACGTTTTCTCGAACGACCTCGGAATAAACAATGTCACCTTTCGCTGTGACTTCTGTGCGCGGTGCGGTGGGGAACGTCACTGTGAAGCACAGTTAACTACGCAGAGTTTCGTCTCCTACTTATCCACTCACCATCTTTGTAAACCGGAGGTTGACCCAAAACCTCGCGTGTATTATCGATAAGCTGCTGGCCGAATTGCTTCGCGAGGGCATAGGTATCACCCTTCTCGGGATCGCAGTGGTCGATATGATACTGCATGTAGGTCAACAGCTCGGGGTCGGCCCTGTTGAGGAGCGCAATGCAACGAGCGGTAAGCTCTCGGTCGACAGTCGTAAGGCGACCATGGATGATATCGTAGTACATGAGCAAGGCATCCTGACGAACCCAATTCCAAGAAGAATCAAAGTGGCGGGCCTTCAAGGGATCAAATGCAGGTTGTATTCCGTCGACGTACGTGTCACCATGCTCTCGTGCGATAGAGTCGAGTCGAGCTTGGAGTTCTGCTGATGCGGCCTTTTCCTTGTCGTAAGCGATTTCACCAGCGCGAGAATCGCGGTCGAGGTAACGCATGTAGAGTTCGATGTGTTGAGCAGCAAAGCGGTCTTGTTCGGCTTTGAATTTCATGAATTCTTCGCTGTTGATCGTGCTACCTCCTCCTCCACCGCCGCCTGACCCACTGGAACCTCCACTGGACAAGGAAATGCCGGAACGTTGCGCGTATACACCGACCACAGTGTCCAGCCACGCCTTGCCTTCAGCTTCTGATGACAGTCGCTTGGCAGGCTCCATGGTGGTTCCCAATAGAAGAACGCCGTCTGCACGAGAGGGGCCTAAACCCCAGGCCTTCGATAAGTGGTTCTTGATTGCGGAAGCATTGAAGCCTCCAGGCATCTTTCCTCCAATGAGACGAGAGACAAGGCCCGATGTGTACTTGCCGAGAGATCCAGAATGTCCAGCGCCTAAAGCGGACCCAAGTTCCTCGAGTGGAAGCTCTTCACCTTTCTCGGGAGCAGACGTAAACTCAAGTTGGAGGTCACCCAAAATCTCATTCTGCAGAGTGGACTTCCCGCCGACAAGGTCTTTGATTGATTTCGACATTGGAACTTCCTCAACCTTCTTCTTCAGCTTCTGGGCGATGATAAAGAGCAGGATATCGGCTGCTCTGATAGGCACATCTTCAATGACAGTTGCGCTCTGCGCGGGTGCCGCTGCAGCAACAGGTAGTGGGACAGGTGCGGGTGCCAAAGGAACAGAGGGAGTAGGCTCAGCAGGGGTAGGTTCAGGATCAACCTGGGCTTCATCCTCGAAGAGATAATATATTTCACGAGCATTCTTGGAGTGACAGAGAATGGCTCGTTTCCGGCTGACAGCGTCATCCTGGGCTTCATACTTGGCCTTCAGTGTCCGCGTTGCCATGCCAGTCAAGGTAGGTGATGGACCAATTTCGATCAAGCGTTCAAAGTGGTACTGCGTAAACAGCAGATCCTGAGTTTCGATCCAACGAACCGGCGAAGCGAACTGATAGGAAAGTAACTCCACAAGGATGGTATACGCTAACTTCTGCCGCTGTTCAGGAGATGACCAGCTTTCTTGATCCCACTTTTTAAGGACTTTGTCGAGGCGAGGCGAGGATGTTTGATCGTAAATTAACTGGGCGTAGTCCTTTGTGACAGCAAATGGTTTGGCGACCAAGTTTGGGATATATTTGCCCACTAACATGTCGGGATTAAGGAGGGAAGCATCGATCTTCTTGGACAAATCTGAGAATAGATGGTCGTTAATGTTATGCATATTTCGGACAGCCGCCGAACTTACAGGCCCTGAAAGGCAGAACGCCTGCCCAGAGGTATCTAGAGTGGAAAGGGACGTCGATACCAGGGAGAGGAATTGTTGCAAAGCCGCGCTCAAGTTTGATGTATCCCTCGGACTCCTGCAGCTCTTTGGCGCGCTGGTACGATTCTGTGACGATATCGCCCAACATTTCCTTCACTTTTTCCACCGTGAAAGTCTCGGTAAGCTGGGACATCTACGCTCAGTGCTCTATATTTTAGTTATCACCGCGTTACCATACCTTCGCAATGTCAATTTTCTTAATTTTCAAGTAGTTCAGGACATTCGTCATTGTCTGCAAGGCAACAAGCTCGCCCGCACAAACGTATTGCTGGCCCTAGAATCGACCTTAGATATACATTCGCGGATCCAATCTATGAACTCACCTCCACGTTGTAGTTCACGATTTCAAGTAGGGAACCTGTACTGGTAGAGATAGTATCGACAACTTCACGCAGCGCGGCGTCTGTAAAAGTCTTGGAAATACGGCTAGGATTCACAGCACACATAGCATAGTTGGACCGGTTGTGGGCATCACGTTCGACTGCGCGCTGCATGGTGATGCCGCGATAGAATACGACGTCGACGAGAGCAGAGATGTGGAGAACACCAGCCATGGAAGCAAGAGCAGAGTACTCCCCGAGTGAATGGCCGGCAAAAGCGCAATCCTTTTGCACAAACCCTTTGGCGCGCATGTCTTCAAAAGCGGCCTTTTCCGTCACAACCAAGGCGATCTGAGCGAATTGCGTGGCAAATAGTAGGCCATTGGGATGACTAAATGTGTACTTCGGAGTGCGTACGTCAATGTCGGAGAAAAGGGGGAGGGTTTTGACGTTGCCGTCTTTATCCATTGTATCATAGGACATGTCCATGTAACGCTGGCGGATTGCCTGACCCTTGATACCACCAAAGTGGATGGTTTTATCCTTGGGATTATCCTTGACGATTTCGATGATGGAAAACCCGTAAACCGCAAGAAGGTGAGCATCGGCTCCATCCCAAACAGCTCGGGCAGCAGGAGAAGTGTTGTACAAATCCATGCCCATGCCGGGTTCTTGGGATCCCTGACCAGTAAAGACATATACTGTTGCGGCTTGCGCAACTTCTGCCGTGCCTTCAAGGACTTTCTCGTCGCGCTGGTTGAACGTTTCAACTCTGACGACCATATTGCCATCGCGCATGCCGATATGACGTATCCTAACCGTCAACTCATCGCCAGGAAGCACCATACCAACGAACGAAACATCATATCTACCAAAGTCTATAAGCACTGATCCGGCCGCTACCAAAAAAAACTTACGCGATTACTCGGTCTGGATTTCCTTCGGCAACGATGTTCTCCACATACCGACGTGTAGCAGCGCTCGACCACATGCCGTGCGTTATAGTACCGGGAAGGGATGCGAAATCCGAGAAGTAAGGGTTGACATGGATAGGATTGAAGTCACCAGATATAACAGAGTAGGGCTCGTTCGACAGAGGGGTCACAAAGGAGCTCGTGACACTGTTTGACATCGTATATCCTTCATTCGCCAAAGGCGTGACTCGACCTTCAGAAACACCATGACGCTGCAGATAAGCGACCACAGGATTTCCATGGCATCCTTCCTGATTGAACACGACCGAAGCGACCTTCTTCAAGCGCTTGAGCTGATCGCGCATGTAAACGTCGCCGCCAACGCGAACATCGCGATACGAATTCTTGTCCTTGAACGTGACCTGAGACCTGATACGGAAGACGAGAGTCATGTCAGCTTTGGGGGGATTGGATTCATCTTCCCAAGACAGCCATTCCTTGGACTGGACTACACCGACTGCCGCATCATCGGTCAATTCGACGACATAATCTGGCTCGTCCACAGTCTCGAAAGTGCGCTCGTAGTCATCGAAGCGTCCACGGTAAAGGAAGGATGAAACGACCTCAATGACAGGCTGACCATCGCGGAAGACGTGGCCTTTAACTTGAACAACTTTACCAGCATCCGTATTCTTGACGGATGCAATACGTGCGTCCGCAATGCACGCGTCGCCCGCTTGTAAGTGCTTGGCACCAGGGACCAAACGGAAGCCGTTGGAAAGATGAACGAGCTTCAATAGATCGCCGTCGATTGCATCCGGGAATATAGATCTCATGATTGCCTGAGTAAAAAATTAATCTTGCCATCCTGACTGGTATCCGGGAAAAAGACGCACCTGCCAGCCTGTTACAATAGCGAAATCCATTGGAGCCTTGACTACATCGGTGCGTGCAGTTTTAAACGCCTCGCTCTGGTTCCCGACAACGTTGCAAAAGGTCTCGATATCATTGGCAGATATGACGACTTCTGGACCAATAAACGTCTCATGAACGTCAAGTTCTGGACGCGATTGATCATTCCCGAACCATAACCTCCAGTAAAAGTCCTTAATTCGCCCATTACGGCCTTCGGATACTTCATGGATGGGCATCGATCCCATACTCGGTACGTACTTGAATCGGAAGGCAAGGGGGACCGAAACATCCATGCGATCCTCAAAGAAAGTCACGTCGATCAAGCTGGAGGATGCCGAATAGGTAATTTCGACTGCTTTGAAATCGACTTTATGGACACTAGAAGAGCGTGCTGCGCCATAAATTGTCATCGAAGTTGGAACCCCATCTTGAATGTCTACCACAACACGAGTCCCGCGACGGGGAGCGAGGGCTCGACGCAAAGGATTGTCGATATATGCCTGGCCTTGACAGATTGTCTTGGACGTTAAGAGTGCCCGGAGCCAATTCAACTCCGAGCCGGGGATTACTTCAAGCCACTCGGAGGTTTCGGGAATGGTGCCGCCGACTTTATAGATAACAGAAGTAGAGGATTCCTCGCATTCGACCTCGTCAGGAACATCCATTTCTGCAGCGGCAGGGGCAAGGTAGTCAACGGTAGGCACATTGGAAGCATCACCCCCGTATGAACGCTCGAGAACCTTTTTCACGAGTTTGGCCGTGACATTGCCCAGTAGTTCGCCAATGGGTTCATCCTTGATTGCCGCGTGCTTGACGGCGACGGGACCTTGCAGAATACACACACGCTGAGCGTCCTGGTCGAACACAGCTTCGATGTCCTCCGCAGCCCAAAGAGAATCCTAAGGGATATTGCAATTAGGTATATAAATAACCGACATATGGCAAGCCCTCACCTTTTTGAACCAAACCTCGAAATTGGCGTCAAGAATCGGTATGAAAGGCGCTGGTTTCTGTCCCGGGCGCTGGGAGATGGTAAGAAAATATGCACGATCTTCTGCGGCAAGAAGTTGACGGGTAGCATCCGAGTACTTGGCAAAAAATGCGTCGACGAAAGTAGAAGGGTTGTCAAGCTCTTGAAAGCTTTGCAGAATACTGAGCTTAGGGCCACCATCAACGCCTGCGAAGCGCTCCTCAACACGTCTCAGCCAGTCGCCGGTCAAGTTACGCAAGCTGAGGTCGATCCAGCGGTCTTGATGAGCAACGTACATAAGGCGAATCATGCGAAGCGTCACTTCTTCATAAGTCATATCGCCAAGGTCAAGCGCGACGCTACCATCTTTCTTCCAGCCGAACCAAGGTTTTGCAAAATCCTTGTTCAATTTCTCAATGACCTCAGCTTTGCGTTCCGACAACCACGGGGCGCGCTTCTCTTTCGGCATATTAAAGACAGTATCGTCAAATTCTTTCCAGAGCTTGACGGCACGGGTAGCAATCTTGTGGATGGGCTCGCCCAACTCCGAACGGACCGTCAGAATGCCCCCTGTGGGTTTGACGTAGGTGTTCTCCCAATCCTTATCATCGACACCGGGGGCGGCAACAATTAGATCTTTGGCAGGAGAACTTGTGTGTGCTTCTTTGGCCACCATGACACGACTCGCAAACAAGAAGCCGTCGAATGGCATAGGCTGGGTTTCAAAAAGATCCTTGGCCCAGTCGCCGGTGAGGTAAGGCCAGAGATCATCAGCTCCTCCGAAACCGGAGCCCCCCACAAGAATGAGGTTATCCTGCTGACGAATAGAACTGTACGTTCTCAGGATGGGCATGTGGAAATCTTCATACGAGTGGTGTCCTCCGGCACGACCACCGGTCCACTGAAGAATGATAGGGAAGTCAGGGTTGGCGGCGGCAATGCTGACAACTTGGCGAATGCCTTCCACGGACCCAGGTTTAAAGGAAACGTGTTTGATACCTGCATTGCGAAGGCCAGCAATGATTTCAGCAGCCTTCTCCGTGCTAGGAATACCAGCAGCAACGCAAAAGCCTTCAACCGGTAAACCCTCTTGACGCATTTCTTGCCACAGTGGAAGCTGAAAACCGAACTGACGAGGATTAATGTAAAGCGAGTTGAGTGTGAGACCAACTCCTGGAGGGATCTTGGACTGAATTTCGGCGATTTTGCTACGAAGCGCTGTTGGGTTGTAGTGGCCCCCACCGGCAAGTTCGACATGATAACCAGCTGAAAGGATCGCAGAGACAAATCCAGCCTTGACCGTAGTAGGCGTCATGCCAGCAACCATAATCGGAGGCTTTCCGAGTAACCGAGAGAAAGGTGTGTCCAAGTGGATCTTCCCGTCGCTAAGACAAAGGATCAATACCACGCCTAACGATGCGCAAAGGTTTCTACCTCGTCTTAACCAGTCTGGGAGCATACTTCTTGGCCCACCATTCTTCGTATTCAACGTCTTCAGTGTCAAATAATTCAGCCTCGCCGCGGCCATTGTCGCCCAGTATGACGACGCGGATGCCGCGCCCATCGAGATTACGGGCCGTGAGGGGACCAATACCATTCAGACCACCAGGGCCAAAATCGATTATATGAGTTGCAGACTCTGGAAATGCAGTCGCGCGATCCCAATGAATAGGTGATGTGAATATCTGGTCACACAAAGAGCGAGTAATCGAAACAGTCCGCTTGCGCATATCAGAACCTTCGGTGTTGTTCAGCAGTAGCAAGCAACAGAACGACGTATACACCCACCGTCCTCGGTGTTGAAGACAGGAATTCCGAGTTCCTCAGCAGTCCACAATTCTTCGCCACCCAGATCTTCATCGCACAGCTTGTCAGTGGCGCTTGCTAAATATGCGCTGTGGTAAGGTGCGTTTACGACCAAGAAGCGAACACCAAATGCAGGTTTCCTCTGGGAATAAGGAACTTTGCTTTGGTCTTGCCCACTTGGGGCTCGGATCTTCCTCAAATTTGTCACCAAGCCATACAACGCGCGAGGAGGTCCCGTGACGACAAAGTTTCTTGGGCCATTGTATAGAGAAACCGCCAGCTGAAAATTCAAAGGCAAATGTTTGTTTGTGGCATCGATATGGGATCTTAGCACCGAGAGCGCGAGACCGTTGATGGAGAGCATCGGAGTAGGCTGGCCTTCACCACCGTCAATGGCATCCTGAACAATACTGGGCTCCAGTGCCAACACAGGAAATGCCTCCTGTGCTCGCATACCACAGAAAAACAGCCAACGGACCGCCTTCTTCGCATTGACGTCGAATGATTCGTAAGAGACTGAGGCGGCAATGGCAATGGCAGAGACCACTCCCTGGGAATGACCGGTGGCACCAGCAATGTGGTCGCGAAATTGACCGGGGGTGAGTCCCAAGATGCGACAAACAGCCAAATATTGAATAAGCTGTGTCAAGCCAATGAGAGGAAGTGATATGGGAATCGACGCCAGGTACGCGACGGGTGGGCGAGGAGTTGCCCCCGAGAGCCACGAGATAACATTCATGCCGTAATTGTAGAAGCTGGAAGACTGATACGAGGTGACAAGAGGGGTAAATATCTCGTTCGTGATTGCCGTGATTAGGGGGGAGACATATGGCTTATAGGTTTCGTAGAGTTTCTGGAGTTCGTCAAAGTATACCTCGTTCGTTCCTTGACCGCCAAAGAGCGCATATATGGAGGCCTCTCCTTCGGAAGAGGCGGAAAGAAGAGCAGATGTGGATGGTTTGGGAATATTGGGAATATCTCGGCGCTCGAGGGCTGCACGCGCGGTAAAAAAGGATGCCAGTACCGAAGAACGATTCTCGGGATCAAACGGCTTCACGAAGGAGAAGATATCTGTGTCGGCAAGGTACGAGGAGACGAAATGCGCGAAGACGTGCAAGAGGAATAACGTGTGCGCTTTCATAGATTGGGAATCATCGGATAACTTCTGCGCGACAAAAGACAAAAAGCGTGCGAGTAGGTTGACCTCGGGCTGGAGATCGTTTTCGTGTTCCGTGGTGTTTGAGGTATCGACTTGCTTCTGTGCATGTGTGAAATCATCTCTGAGAACTTCAGCCGTGATCCACACATCATGGTCGGTAGACACGGGGATCGAGACCTGAGGGACGGTGCGAGCCGTGAGCAGGTGTCAACACAATGTGATTTAGATGGCGTACTCTAGTGTTTGAAATGGCGATAACCAAAGGACGCGTCGAGATGGTGGACACGGGAGCTACCCCGCCGTCCTGAGCAGACATTTTGAAGATGGCTTAGGTGACGAATAGAGGGGCGGGAAAGGCGTCGGGAACAGGGTATAAGGGAGAGATTGGCCCCAATGCAAGAGGGTTTTATATGCCCCCGAGTCCCAAATTTTTGTTTTGGCGTATACAGGTGGCTTCCCCAAAAAAATCCTTTAGGTCACGTGAGATTACGTATATCAAAACGTGTCAGGGTCTCGGCTGGTCTCAGTTGCTGTCTCTTCAACCGTCAAGCATTCAGCTCCTTGTACGTCCGAGCCAAATCCAGGTGCTGAGAGACATAGGGCACATCGATCGAGCGGACGGTGTCTTGAATGTATGCGTTCTACATGGCAACATTTTCCGCCCTGGTCGGGTTGCCTCATGACAATCGCATAACCTGCACGCTGACCAGTGTAGTCTTCCCTCCTATACGATAATTGGGGCCATCGATTCCAATCGTGGTCATCATGATCAGCAGCATGGCTCAACGCATGTTTCTCCTGTGTCGTCTATGCCACTCGTGACGATCTTCCCATAGCACGGATGGTGGCTGTGTCACGGCCCAAGCAGAATATGGCACAGCCTGAGCGGCCCCGTGGTGCAGAAGTGTAAACACCATGCCTTGCGGGTTACATGTGTATGATGACGCAGTCGGACTTACTGCATGTTTTTCTCGAACAGTGATGTATGGAGCTCAGCGCTAGCGCTCATCCTCGATGTGCCTAACTAAATGATTAGTACGGCCGGACTGTATCGCTTACTGGTAGTAATGTAATGTTTCGCACCTGTACCAGTAGAGCCGGTTCTCCGGGCAATCCTAGACCCACTCTCTCACGGTACATACGATTGACGTGTTTTACGAATCAGTTCACGCCTCGAAAGTACAGTGCACGGCCCATTTTGCAGATCATACAATAAATGATTCCCCCCCTCCTTGACTTATCAAGCCAGGAAAGCGTCACCGTGATACTTACCTACACCCTAAGAGGTTCTCTGAGTGACGAAGGCTAAGTCAGTGCCATAGGACTGCTTTTGTCGAAAACCCAAGTGATTGAGAGTGTTGTCTGTTAGGATGTCGACGATGCATAGAGTCGCGGGATCGTTAACTTTGTTGCAAATGAAATTAGGCGACATCAATTGTCCCAAACAACACTTATTCCGGGACTTAACCCCCTACGTGAAGTCAGCGGGGAGCCTGTGAGACCATAGACGTTATGATCAGGCGCGAATGAGTTGCCGATGATGATAATAAGTGCTCGTCTGCCAGCTGGAAGTCAGCGTGAATGGCCTGGCGAGCATTTTGGAGTGTGCCGGATGACGATATCATCATACATTCGAATATAGTCATGGTGGAATTCGACCATGGAAGGAGTCTCTGTCGACCCGTCTGGCGTCGACTCCACCCTTCGTCGCTTCCCTTTCGGGCCCGTCATGATTACTGGGGTGTCTGCTGGGGTACCAAGAGATTGCGCTGTAGCACCCGCTAACACGTTATTGTGGGACAGGTTCCAAATAGTCAATACTCATTGCGGCATAAGTCTTAAGACTACTCACGAGCTCAGTCGGACGCAGCCCAGTGCCATCGTCTGCGGTTGTAACTGACGTATGGTTGACATCCCAAAGCAATGCCAGCAAGAAAGCCACACAGACCCTGTAGGGCGAGCGACTCTGTCCGACCAGACAACCCGCTCATATCATGCCAGTCGAGATGACACGGCACTCGCAAGCGAAGTAAGCACCAAACGCGACATCGTGAGAGACGCACGGAAACGCTGCGAGAGACTATGGAAACGAACACAGATCATACGTCCTTCGGGCCACATCTAAGCTGGTTCCAGCGGAAGGGCACCGGCAACGTATTCGAAGCAAAACTCGTACCGCAGACATTCCGTGGTGATCCGCTGACTGTGGGTTGCATGGAGCTATAGCTTTTTTCGTAGCAAGCAAGAGGTCTTTCGCCATACAATCCAAGGAGTTAGTGACTACGAGGATAAATTGCTAACATGGACGTTGCCTTTCTCGGTAATACTGGGCTCTCTACCACCTGGAACCAACGGCTCGGAACTG
Source organism: Fistulinella cinereoalba (assembly GCA_038089115.1). Lineage (NCBI taxonomy): Eukaryota > Fungi > Basidiomycota > Agaricomycetes > Boletales > Boletaceae > Fistulinella > Fistulinella cinereoalba. The sequence goes on along the minus strand of JBBPKG010000079.1, from coordinate 23,679 downwards.
AGATCGTGTATGAGTCATTGGACTGATCGTGTCTGGATTGTCAACGGTAGCGGCAGTACTGCATAAGCTTTGTCTTACTTACACCAACTTTGATCAAAGTTTGAGTCGAAGTCCACGCCACTCAGCCTCTAATAGTAGTGTCACTGTCTTCGCCAGCAAGTAGTACTGAACAGTCACGACCAATGGAACCGAGTACATCATCCTCGGTACGCACGTCAAAGGTTGTTCCGCACATGGTCGCTTTCACGTTTAGTTTGTTCACGAACAACCATAGCGAAAGCTTGAAGACGCAATTCGCACCTTGGACGATGTTGTCGTATCCCCATCCTCCAGGGAGGTTTCAATGCCGTCGAAGCGGCCCTACCTCACTCGCTCTGTATACTCCACGCTGTCGAAATTTGGCGCAGTGTCAAAGGAACAGTTACAGCCTTCCTCTAGGTGAGTTATGTGCGTAAAGAAGACGGATGCTGCCCTCTGAAAAATCCGTCCGCGCCTCCAGCATAGTAGACGTCTCAAAAAGTGCACCGCATCTTGCTGCGATTCTTGCACGATCCACTTCACACTCCAAAGAAGCACCTTCCAGCCCTCTATTTGTTCGACCTGCTCACCCCGCGTCTGAGTACAGACCTTCTTCCACAGACTCATTCCTTTATCGCCTTGCCACATATAAAATCACCACATACGCCAACAAGCCACCCCAAATTGATGCCGTTTCCGCGGTCAGGTGTGGCTGGATGAATGACGGTAAAGACAGACTCATTTGCGGAATCTGCGGCACGGCTTGGGTCCTGGCAGGCCAGGAAGGAATGAACAAAGATGCTGGTAAGAAGGTAGGTTTAGCATAGGTTAGCGGACTGAAACTCTTGGTACATGTAGCCAATGCATTGATCGAGAAACAACGTATGTCTCTCGTGGAGATGCACAAGAATGGTTGTCCTTGGAAGGCGAGACAATGCGCTCGTGAGCCGCATTTATTGTTATATTGATAGGTAAAGCTGACACTTCTGTTTTCTAGCGTCTGTATATCGGGTACCCCTCCAGGCACCCACTGTGATGGTCCGCCAGTTGATAATAACGGCGTTATCTTTGGAACCCATGCTCGCCCGTGTGGCTATTAAACATCCACTGGTATGTCCTCTCTCCCCTTGACGTTTTATCTTCTCACAAGATATCTAGACACTCTTAGAACTAACTTCACTGCGTTCGGTTTTCTCTGCAGCAACTTCCGAAAAATCGACATCGGAACATGACTCTGCCATGGACATTGACGAAACTGCTTTTCCTGTAGTGCCCTCGGATACTGCCATCCTCGTTTCCCTCTTTGGCTGGGTTCCAGCACCGGATGTGAGCAATGAGCTTCGCTCCTCGTCGCCCTTGTCTATTTCACGCACACGGTCATATGGCCCTTCCGTTTCTGCGCCTCCCATTCCATCATTGTCGCGTACCGGCTCCATTTCGGTCCACTTCCAAGAACATGTGAATCCGCCAGTCTCAGTCGCTTTGCCTCAAGTGAGCATCTCTCAGTTCAAGGCAATTCCGAGACAAACATCTTCGCGTGCGAGAAATCCTGACGCCGTCGCTCGAGATGGCTCATTGGTGTATTGTACCCTCTGTCTGCGTCGGGTTGGTCTTTGGGCGTATCTTAGGAACGAGACGAGCACATCATCCACGCAAGGTGAAGATGCTGTAGTGGTGCCTCGTGGCCCTCAAAAGGAGTTTGATTTGGTGAAAGAACACAGGTCTTACTGCCCTTACATTGTCTGCTCTTCAACGGTTCCTTCATTCCTCCACTCTCCTGAAATGGAATCGATCGGGAAGGTGACCGAGGGTTGGCGAGCAATGTTGGCCGTTGTTCAACGCTACGAACTCAGCAAGCGGCAACGTCTCTCTCGCTTCCTGCCCAGCGATGATCCAGACAAGCAAGCATCCTCTGTGGATTTGCAAAGGGTCGAATCTATGGTGGCTGGCATAAAGACGAATGGGGTCAGTATCGCAGTACCTGCTTCTTGCCGGGCACCGCTGAAATGAGTTCTGCGCTATAGGGTCAAGAATTACTAAGATATGTCAAGGGCCTTTTAGGTTGAGAATATGTATCGTTATTAATCTCTTGGTATTTTGGACATGTCCGTCCTTCTCCTCTGTTATCTAGTTCAGTGAACTTTTGATAGTTTGCCATGTTCGTGGACTGATTCATTCCTTATTCCTGATCCGTCCTAATATCATGATGAACAGAACTAGTGATTCTCATCACACTTGTCTGTGTTGGCTCAATCGGAGCAACAACTTCCGACTGCTAATTAGCCTCTAACTACGGGTGAAGGGCCCACTTGTGTATGGATAAGTCGTGATGCATGATTGCGTGAGCTCAAGCAACTCGATCTTTCTCATCGATGAGCATTGGTCAATATTAATGGCGTCCGCGCCCAGCCACCCTCTTCTGACTGGACTGATTGCTGCCACCCGAAAATGATCCGGCCCCCAGATTGAGTTCCATGTCTAATCTCCTCGCTAGCTCTCGGTCAGACTCTGATCGTTCTGCTTGTCTCCGTCTCTCTACCTCTTCTTCATGAGCCTGTTCACGTCTTGCAACCTCCATATCAGCCTCTTCTTGCTGTCTTCTTACTTGCGCAGCTCTTTCTTGTCGGTCAGCCTCCTCTTGTGCTTGTTGCAAGAGTGCAAGGTCCGCCGCTTCCTGCTTCTGTCGTTCTGCCTCCTCCGCGTCCATCTGAGCACGCGCAAAGGCTGCATCAGCAGCCTCTTGCTCGGCACACGCTTTGATGCGAGCCTTCTCTTCTTGCCATCTCCTCTCGGTTGCCGCTTGCTCAGCGCGCTGGCGGCGTTCTTCAGCTGCCTTACGTTGACGTTTTTCTTCTTCCCTTCTTTGCTGCTCTTCTTCCACCTTTCTTTTGCACTCTTCTTCCACCCTTTTTTTGCGTTCCTCCTCTTCCCATCTTTTGCGCTCCTCTCTGCGCTCCTCATCTTTTCTGCGTTCCTCCTCCCACCTCCTGCGCTCCTCCTCCCATCTCTTGCGCTCCTCCTCCCATCTTCTGCGTTCTTCTTCCCTCCTGTACTCGTCCTCATCTCTCTTCTTGTGTTCTTCTTCTCTCCTCTTGCGCTCATCCTCCCTCATGCGCTCATCCTCCTCCCTTCTCCCATGCTCTTCCTCCTCCCTCCTTACGCGCTCCTCCTCTGCCTGTTGGCTACGCTCGCTCTCTTCGTGTGCTCCTTGTTCACCCGTACCCTGGAGTAACTCCAGTCGCCCACATTTTTCTCTGATAGTTTTCTCGCTTTGTTCTCCAGTAGCCTTGTTTTTGGTTGCATCTTCCGGGCATATCCTCACCTCCTCCTGCAAAAGGACCGCCCCTGCGATAGCGGCTGCGGCCATACTTGGTCCCTCCTTCAACTGTGTCTGTTTGGAAAGTTCATTTGTGCCTGCAGGAGGATCCGTATGTGGGGCTATTTCGAGTGATGCAGGTAGCTGGGGTGAGGGAGCAGGAGGGGAGACACTTTGAGGGAAAGATGAGGGTAGTAGAGGGGTCGAACCGTGGCTTGGTGGTATTGGCAGCACCAGCGTTGATGTTTGCTGCCTCGGAATAGTATTTGATGCTACACGCCCATTACCAACCTGGTGGTACAATGATGGCGGCGGAGGCGGTGGTGGTGGCGGGGGCGGGGGCGGGGGCGGAGGCG
>JBBPKG010000079.1:8133-19979 GCA_038089115.1 Fistulinella cinereoalba | reverse complement strand
TTTGGTTTTGGCGTCCGGGGAAATTTTTTTGGTCCCGCCCCCCAATCCCAAGGGGGGGGGGAAAAGGGGGGGGGGGGGGGGGGGGGGGGGGGGGGGGGGGGGGGGGGGGGGCGGAGGCGGAGACGAGGGATACGCATGAGGTTGATGGGGCTGTGCACATGACTGGGGTGTCTGCGATTGAACTGCCGGTGGAAGCACTGGAAGTACAAAATGTGATTGCTGAGGCTGCTGAGGGTGTAAATAACATAGAGACGGTGCTGACGGGTAGATGATGGACCTACAGGTTGAGGATAAAACGAGGGGTGCTGTTGTGGTCCAACATGAGGCGACGGCTGAACGCCAGGAGCTAGACCCGGCGGGTATGAGGGTTGTTGGTATACTTGTGGAGCTTGGGGAGGATGCGGAGACTGAATGTAGGGAAGTCGTTGAGAGTACGGTTGCTGATGTGGAGGCAATGGTATGTTTTGTGGTTGCTGCGGCTGCAAGTAGGATTTTTGATGAACAGGGTATGGCTGCGATGGTGCGGGGTATGTCTGCTGCTGCCATTGAGGCTGGGCACTGTGCAACTGAGAATACGTCATGGGTGGGGACAGAGGTTGGCTTGACACAGGTCCGCTAGGATACTGATTGCATTGAGGCGAAGACGAAAGCCTTGAAGGACCTGCATCGTAACATTGCTGAGGCTGCCCGGGCGGTATATTAGGAGTTGGGTTAGATATCGGACCAGGAGACGGAGAAGATATCTGAACATATCCCTGCTGAGTCTGAGTTGGAGGGGACATATAAGCCTGCAAGTTTGGCCGTGCATAATCAGGAGGTTCATGAGTAAGGGTATCATCTACTACACGGATGCCTCGCGAGTCATATTCCCGAGTATAACCTGGTTGGGTGGTGAACGCGGTGGGAAACGGTACGGGGGTTTGAGGCTGATCTTCAACAGGCTCCTCGACAATAACTTCTGAAGCTAAATCAGCCCTTGTTCCCGATATAGATGTCACTTCAGGAGGATGAGACTGCATTTGCGACTGAGGAAGTGGTGGCAGTGACATAGTATGAAGAGGGGGAGCATTGCTCGAGGCCCTTTTGTGGGGCTGACCGGAAAGCATTTCAGGAAATGGGCGACCCATACTCGTTACCTGGTTCCGGTGGTGTGGCGGCATGGGCCTTGGACCGCTCTGTGCCCCTGATTGAAGGGAAGCAGGAAAACCCAGCTTGCTTTCATGATTATCGAGTGTGTCGCCACCAGTCGGGGGAGACGAGCCGCGCCTAGTTACAGCGATAATCGAGGAGACACTTCCATCCGAAAGTGCCTGTTTAGATCTCTGGGCCTGTGGGCCGTGTGCGGGAAGTAATGAAGACGGAATTTGGTTCCCACCTGTCAGAGATGGTTGACTCTGCTTCCTCTCTGCGGCGGCAGGGAGAGAAACGATGGGTGGGTCTAATTTTGAGTTCGACTGTCGACCCTGCGTGAAATACGCAGCAGGACGGGCAACCCTATCGGCAGGGCTAAGTTTTGAGGGGCGCGGTGTCAAGGGTGGCGGAGAATTTGCGTAAAAAGTCATTTCAAGATAAACTTCGCCCCTCGCACCCGCTGAAGTCTCGAGGGGAATCCAGTCTGAAGGCATTTCAGCTGTCAGTCATCACAGGTGATCAGATCATGATGCCTTTTGCGTACCATCGAATTCTCCAGTTCTAAGGGTTTCTTCGATGTCTACTGTCCCTTTCCCCAAAAGCACGTCTTTGCCTCTCTCTTCTTTGAAACAGGAGACCTCCATGATCCTATTCCCTTTGTCCTTTCCTACATCGCCTAGGATTGGAAAGCGGAGCTCATCGTCCCAAACTGGGTGCTGGCCGCCCTTCGGATCGACCTTGGTCCGTTTTTCGAGGCCAGACAGGGACACTTTGACATAAGGATCTTGCTTGTAGAACGAGGGTTGGTGGAGGTGTTGCGCTTTCAATACGACAACGACGAGAGTCCCGATCTCCTTTTGCTGGGACATGATCAATTCAAATTGAAACTCTGCAAGTACAGTATTAGGAAAATATAGGCATTGAACTTGAAGTGGTCCGAGTCAGTGCCGGATTGACCTTTCAAGAAGTTGACTGGGCTATCGCTGAACAAATGGAAGCTGTAAAGTTCGCCAAACCTTGGCGACAGTACGAACTGTTCGACTCGGGCCAGGAGATGTGTGAATTAATAAAGCGACCGTTCAAGCTCAGGGAACTCCAAGAGCTTGCCAGTGAAGAGATATCTTTCGAGTCGAGTCGTAGTGAGTCACGTAACTACATAGGCTAGTACATAGCGGGCGGATTGCAGTGCACTGCCACTGCCAATATCCAGCTCGGGAAAGGCGGCCCACTCGGCCCGCGAAGCCCTCCGAATTGCAGGTACTGTGCACAGGACCGCTGGCAGGCCACTGGGCACTATCCTGGAATGCAAATGCTCCTTTGATCCTTATTCTGCGTAGGTAGCGGGTTACCTGCGGCCCAGTAGCCCGAGCACCTTCGACTTCGAGTTATACTACTCTTTGAACAGGCTGTGTCCGCCGGCGAGTCGTCCGAACTGCGACTCCCACTGCTGGCACTGCCAGACTGTCCCAGTCTACTCCGAGCTCAAGTTGAAGATTCAGGGCTTAACTATTCATCGCTGAACCATCGGATGCGGAAGGTATGTTCATTATAAAATGGTCAGGGCTAACATGCGAGTACTATAGTAGGTGGCACACATCCGGCGACCTGAGTCCTGCAAGTCAGTACTAGTATCTTGCCAGTAATAAAGGAATGGAATCAGCATGTATTATTTCAAATGCAAACACAGTTTGAAGACCTCAAAGGCATAATCACGTTTTAGCACATCGAAGCACATTGTTGATAGCTTGTTTTGTTGGATGGTTATGCTCACTTATGTATACTAGACAGCCTAGGTTGCCGATGAGCATTCATCATCATGCCATTTTTCCAGGCACAGGGTGAACTCACTGGCACTGTGGACGACACCGTGATCGAGTCAATAACTGCTCCCATCTTAGAAGGAACAAACATGCAAGTTTGGGGTAGCCCTATGAACATAGCCTCCACCGAGTTATCACGCATTACCCGCAATTGAGCTGTGACTTAGGCCACTCAGTTCTGACACAAACCGGGTCGGGACGCTTCAACCGTGCCGTTGATCTGAGTCCGTATCCGCTAAAGCCATACCCATTCAGACATGTGATTTTGATAGTATAGCGGGAACACCACTTCCGATGGACATCATAATAATACATAAACCGGGGTTTTACAGACATTGTTCCCCTACCCCACGAGATAGTGACCCTGAATCCAGTAGACTGAAGTTAGCTGAAATCAATGGCTGTTACACCGTGCAGATTTCGGAAGTGTTTAAACGAACATACACACTGGTGATTTCCCCCCTTAAACCTTGCCCGATGGGCATGGATGTACTGTTGTCGTCTCAGAAGTGGGTGGTGGGGACACAGGTGGTGCGTCTTCGAGTTCCTCCGCAGCTAAGATTGCTCGCGAGGCGATACTACGAGCCCGTATCTTGGAGCCATAGAAGAACAAGACCTTTGTTGTTATTGCCGGCATACATGTAAACCACATTGTGCGGGGAAGGCGACCCACAAATGGGGGGAGGGGGAGATCAATCGTTGAGGAGGGGAGGTGAGGGATGATAATAAACGAGACGTACAAACGGTGTCGGGGCCATCATGAGAGCGAGCAACGCAATGAGCGTCAATGCCCACTTGTACGTCAATGCGGTAAACAGTTTTTCCGTGAACAGCGGGAATAATAGAGCCATGGAGTTCCCTAGGAGATGGAGCCCGACATAAAGAAGTGCCATAGATCAAATGGTGGAGACGTACGGAATAGGCTCTGCCCGGCTTGAGCAGAAGACGCATAGGTATTGTAACTAGCAAGCCTCGAGCTATGAACGATCACCGAAATGTCGCGGAGACAACTCACCAGTCAGCGAGGTACAGAAATGTCACTTGAAAAATGACCATGACACCGCTCATAAACACCTTTTAACACAAGGATCGATGTTACTATCCTGATAAAGAAGACAGGGACTGCAACTGACGGATAAACCAATGATGGGTACGATCCAATGTACCTTTGGCGATGCCGTCCAGGCAAAGACAAACATACCGATCGGAAGACACAGAGCAGCAACACATACAAGATAAAGGCGCGCTTCCTGCTTCCTCTGGGCGAAATGTTTCCTGATTTAATAAAATTGCACATTAATTCGATGTAATACTCGCAAGGTGCAAAAAAAATCACCTATAGAGTTTATCCTGATACATGTTGGCGAAGAAGCCAATGATGGCGCCAATACTTACGCAGAAATTAACTTCACTCTGAAATTGGAAGCGGACAAAGGGATTGGCCCACCTGGACGTTATATATACATACCCGGTCTGCTGAACGTTAAAATCATATATTGATTGGAACATAGGAGTCACAGCTCTATAAAGCCTAGTAAGTTGACACATCCCTGGATTGGGCGCAAGTCGCATACTCCAGCAGGCAGTACACGACACCCCAAGTAAAACCACACCAAATCTATGGGCAAAGCTACCAATCAAGGGCAGAGAAAGACAAAAAAAATAACCCACACTGAAGCTCTGCACTAGGGGTTCGGTAATGAGAAAATCTATTAAATTCCACAAATGATCAGGGTGCGGATCAGAAGTACGGCACGTACATAATGGCCGTGCGCAAGATGTCTTGATAAGAGACCAGAGGCTCTCCCTATTGATCTCGGCTTGAGCTTTATAAGCATCGGATCCGGTGATTTTACGTTTCCCCTGCGCAATGTGAACCAGAATGATACTGGAGCGTGTTTCACTCAGCACCAGCATCGCAAGGGCGGTGAAAAAACACGAGAACCTGTGAAAAGGTACATCATCATGTAGATTGGTTTGTCATCACCTTACAAAACATGTATCCACTGAACCCATCGCCAGCCAAGAGACGGATTGGATGTGATCACACCTCCAATAACTGATCCGAGCCCAACCGAAAATAGCGTTGTGAAGGCAAATATAGACATTGGCAACCCTCGGCTGCCTGCAATGAGACTAAAGATGGACTCATCGCCGAAACATGACTCACTCCTGAGGTCTCCAAACGTCAGCAATGCTGCCTCCGACCAAGGAGGCTCCTGTGGAACCGAATATCCCACCTAATGTGCGTCCCGCAAGTACCGTTTCAATATTTGGTGCTCTGGGGGTAATATTATGATCAGTTGAGGCGGCCTTGGAGTTCAAGATATGATATGTATGATGCTCACAATGCGACCATGACCTGAGTGAGGGTAAACATAGTGGCTGAAAATATATATACAGGCCTTCTACCGACTTCCTAAACGAACATAAGCAATAGATTCAAAACGAAACGGTGCTTCCGATAACGAACCTCACTAAAGGACGAGGTGACAAGCGGAACGATTCCAAAGCCCATGGCATAAAGTCCAAGACCCAAAACAGCTTCCAATTCGGTGCAATGCAATTCTTTTTTCATGGAAGGTACACTGATGGAATATGAAGAGGAGGAGGCAGCTGAACAGCGGCATGAGCAGACGTCGTAGGCATTTTCTAGGGATTGGTCACCTTACCTGTTATTCCAGTGAAGAAGCAGGCTGTCAGCGTGATGGCCCATTTTTTGACAGGAGTGTAGTTTTGCGGGTTTCGCTGATCCCCGTCTTCAAACTCGACCTGTTTACCATGAGAAATGACGCCGGCAAAGTGGAACGGAGAGAGTCAACATAAATAATCTTCTCTTCGTTTCCAGCTACAGCAGCAGGTGGGGATACATTCGAGAGCTTACTATCTGCGCTCTCGCTGGACATGGTGTAGAGCGAACGGAAGACGCCAGGGGAATGAAAGGAGGATACCTCACTTGAACTGAATGAAGCATCCCAATGCACTATATAAATAGGCAGTGGTACGGTGATCATTGATCGTAAAAATTCGATTAAACAGGGGGGTGTAGAAACAGCGCGTTCTTGGGTTCCCTATGTAAAACAAATTGATGAGGCATGGGTAGGCTCCGGCATTGGCCTGTCCAATGCATGTACGTCCTATGTCAGCAGAACCGACGCTGTGTGCCACATCTCCAAAAGGCTAAAAAGCCATGGCGCATGGTCGCATGATGAGAGGCTTCTTTGAACCGCTGTGTCAGCAATGGGTACTGGGAATATACCGTAAGACTATGAACGCTTACCGCGAGATAAGACATTGAAGTCCTAATTTACATTTATGTTAGCACGAACACATGAGTCTATGCAAAATAAAGGGCTCTGCCCCCGCAGACGCAAGTACTAGCGTTTGTCCCAAACTCAGAAACGACCTGGGTTATAAAGGCATAGTAACCTTACTACTCTGTCGGACCCGCCTTGCACGGGCTGGGCTCCCGTTCTCGTTATCTGTGATCAGAAAAGGAAGTTCAATCGAAGTCTGCCTCAACAAGTACACGAGCTTTAACTTGAGTTTGAGATCGATGGTGGTAGTGGCCAAAGCGGAGTCGGCCGAAGATGCTCAACTTTGAACCGAGCATAGTAATTACATATGTAGTTACATCAAGCGAGAGGCTCATCTGAGATCCTACTTCGCCCGGGGCCCGTTCCCCACGTTTGACTCTAATTAGTTAATTCGCGTCCTTCGGTACAATCCATTGCCACGGATTCAAGCCGTGTTAGTGACTCCTCGGTGACACTGGCAGTGACAAACGACAAAGTCGTTGCCAGTGAATTAGTAAATGCCGGTGCCGAGCAGAAACGAAGGTTATCATTACAACCACCGGCCCACGCGCCGGCGGGCCGTTAGGGACGTCCGATAGCTACTACTATACATTCTAGCCTGAGTGGGGGGCAACATCGTCAACGGTCCACCCAAAATGAGGGCCTCTCAACCTCCTGCCTCCTGTCGGAGGGACACAGGTAATCCACGCACTGGCTCCGCCGAGCATCCTGCTCTTTTGAACTGACAATTATTGCAAAGTGCTGCGTACTAAGTTCAGGAGCCTGGTCCGTGCAGTGGCTTTGCACTACTTGTACAGTTCATCAAACCACCCTCCATGCAGCCCAAGGGCCTTTCCAATGAGGTCCTTGCTTCTGTTTCTCACAGTGGTCAGCCGATGATCCAGAAATATTGATCGATGTGCCTCCATGGCCCCGCGTCCACGGTACTACTCACGCATTTCATTTTGCAGGCGATGGTGCACTAGTAGAGCCTTGCGGATACATGTCGAATAGTTCATGGTGCGGCGAACCACCGTGATAAATTATTCACCCGGAGGATTTCTTCGTATAGGCAGTGTATTATATCCCCTTTGTGACCGCTTTCCCTTGTTTGCCCACAGAAAGCTACGATAAAACGAGTGCGTCAGACATCTTGTTCTTGAGGTACTATAAGATCCCACAACTGAATATCCCTTTCTCACGCTTGTGAGCACGTTCCTTAAGTAATCGCAGCGTACAAGCAGCAGTGGACGCTGCAACTCCTGCGACCTTGACGACCTGAAGCGCATTCGTAGGGTTCGATATGTAATGAAACATCATACATGCAATTTCCTTTTCCGAAAGGCGCTTTGTTATGCTCGGTCGTGCGTACAGGAGGCCCAGTAATGGTACCCAAATTCGTCACATACATACGGACACTAACAGAGTATTTTGTTTCTCGGGAGGATGTCAATGCATCACGGGCGTCCGTCGTCGCAAGTACTATCGAGCGTATGCATCTTTCAACCTACCCAGTGCGATCTCGGACATCATCAGCCCCGTAGATGAATAGTTCGCAGTTCCTGGCCCTACCTGATAGTTTTCCATCAAGAGCTGGATTTCGCTGTGAGGAACCCTGATCCTTTTCACCTGCTGCAAATGATCATGCTCTTTCAGCATGGCCTTGAAGTACCGGGCCTGCAAAGGCTCATGCTCATGTCTGGGTGGATAGCTCCTCTAACACCTACCTCTTGTTCTTCCACCAAGGTCCACGCATCACCCTCCCGTCCTGCACGCGCAGTCCGCCCAACACGATGAACGTATTTTCTCATATCAACTGGGCTATCATAGCTCACAACATGAGAGACATGACTGATGTCAATCCCTCTCGAGATTAAATCAGAGCAAATCAGACTGAGGGTTGACATAGTGAGATTATAAAGACATAATTATCTGCAATAGCTTACGCATGGACATCTTGTGCCTTGAATTTCTCAAGAATTGACTTCCGTTCACCTGCGGGGAGGTCACTTGAATACGCACGAACCACAATGCGACCAGATCCCGACGCCTTCAGCTCTTCGAAGCAGTCGAGCAAGAAGACAAGACGGGCGGTGGATTCCGACGATTTGGTGAAGATCAGAGCATTGCGAACATTATGGTTGTGGAGAAGGTGAAGTAGCATAAGGGGTTTTTGCGATGGCTCGCACACCACCATGTACTCCTGGTCTACATAGATTGATCAAAAGAAAGGCTCAAACAACTCAGGACCCACCGACAAGGCGATTGGCATGGCAAATCGTTCAGAAACAAGGTGTGATGGGGCACCATCATATCCATCTTCAGCTTGACTCTGAACTATAAAGTACCGTGGATCTCTCAGTCCTAGAGATGCAAGCTTTCCGGGGTCTCGGGTAAGTGTCGCAGAGAACAGGAGTTTTTGACATGGAAATCCTTTGTGCTCGTCAACATCAACCGGGAATTGACTATGATGCTCAAGATCGAAGAAACCAGGGGCCAGAGAGTCGTAGTCAGGTAGAAGACCCGTGTTTTCTGGCTTGCTTTCTGGGAAAGCGTTTTTTGACGGTCTACAATGGATAGCGGAAAGCACCAGAGCCAGCCAATCTTGGAACGATTGTGAAAGCAGGCGATCAGCCTCATCAATGACCTGGGCGAGTCATTCGGGGGAAGTGTCAATAGTTCCACAAATCCAACCTTACCAGAAAGCGAAGGTGCTGCAACGAAAAGTTCGGCGTTCCGTTAAGGTGATCAATTAACCGTCCAGGTGTGCATATCAAAATATCCACTTTGCTAGCACCCCCTAGCAAGCTGGAATAAATTAACAAACAAACGAGATCGTATGATTTCGTCTCAACGATAAGAAACCTTACCCAGAGTCAGCGTCAGAGACCAGTTGCGCTTGTTCATGGGCAAATGAGTGTTGGCCTGTCACAGTCCCCACCTAGCAAAGGTAGTTAGCAACGTAATAAGAACCATCCAAATTACAATGTACTTTTAAGCCACGTCCTTTACCAACAGCTTCGAACGTTTCTTTAACCTGTGTAACAAGGTCACGAGTTGGTAAAACAATCAAGGCACGTAGCCTGGTGACAATTCTATTCGATAAGACCTGCAGCAACATGGTCATCAGTAGTTTCCACGCAATATTGATAACCCTGGAACTTGCCTCTAGTATAGGAAGGACATACGCAAGTGTTTTTCCACTCCCAGTTGGCGCAGAGACACATACATCGTGGAGAGTGCAATGTGGGGTATACAATGACCGACCATTGGGGATGAGGAACGGCAGAAGAGTGGTTTGTACTAGACTTCACATTATCAGTGCAAGAAACCGCGCTCGTATGGTCAACTCCTGACCAGCAAAAAGTTCGCTGATACCAAGGTCACGCAAGCGTCTTCGTGTCTTCAAACTCAGGCCCGTGCCATCGTCTTGTTCTGCTATGGATAAAGGCATTACAGCGGCAAGGTCAATAATTTTTGCACGTATAAGCGCCTTGTCGATGCCTTGCATAGCAAGTATAGATTTGGGTGGTGGGTCGGGTATTGTGAATGAAGGAAACAACGGGAGAATACCCGCTGAATTTTCGAAAGGTCTCTGGGTATTGGGAACAGCCTTGCTCTGGGCATCGCACATTTCACCAACATTGGTACCTGGGCGCTCCTTGACTGTCTTCTGCCTTTTAGCGGGCGGGTAGGCGGGGTGTTTACTCGTGCTTTCCGCATAGTCATCGACCGCATCCGAGCCCATATTTGCCTCTTCGTCATTAGGAAGTTCCTCCTCCCCCTCAGGCTCAGAACCCGTATCCAGATCATTTTCGGATTTGCGAGGTGCGGAAGGCTTTCGTGCCTTTCTTCGAAGTTTTTTGCGCTTCAGATACCTAGCCTTCGCCTTGGTCTTGGTCTTGGGAAACTAAATGATCTGATTGAGAACATTGTGTACCAGTCCGCTTACTTTTGACACTCCAACTTTGATTGGTTGCGGGGCTTCCGCCATACTAACTCACCGATGTGTTGGTGGCGTGTCGAAAAACTTGGAGGAGGTGGCAACTTGCAAGAAAGGAAATGCTCGCCGCCAGGGCGGGCGGTCAGACCTCCAGGCTCGATTTGCTCAACCGATCAAGTCTCCTCCGGAGTCCGCAGTCAACGTTCAGACTTACACTTGTGGGCGACGGGGACTCCGCCTCCGAATTCTTTGCGTCCAAGGTCTGAACCAAATCATCACCGCTTACTGTGGCTATCGAACTCATGACAGTGTTCTGGGCCCGCCTTTCCAGTTGGTCACTTGCTAGTGCCGCCCACTGGCAGGTTGACCATCTAGTTTGACCCATCAAGAAGAATCATGTGGGCTCACGCTGACAGAAAATCTGCATACAAAACGCCACCCACCACATTCACTGACAGGACACTGTCTCAAGAGGCACGGCGCGAAAAAGTTACTACCACCATCCCACTTGGCTTTTTTTTCGTCCTTGCTAACGAGGTTTCCTTTGCTATATAGGCCCTAGAAGAACAAAGGCGGGTTCGTCGGGTCAATTTAGGAGCCCCATCACGAGCTGCTGATATCTTTGGTGTACGGCATCATAGCGAAGGGCTCAGAAGTTCGATTCATCCAGACAACTCGACGCGTTCGCGCATTTGAGTCTCGGGCCTTCTGATGACGAGGGGGATGAGGACGCTGACGAGGAATCTCAGGCGATAAGGGAGGGTATCACAAACTACGCATCCCTTGTAGGCGTTTCGAACCCATCCGACACTCCTGCTGCACAAGATAGCAGTCGTACGAAAAAGAAGCGCGCCAAAAGTAAGCAAAAGAGGGCGAAAAAACCCAGCAAGTGGGCAAACCAGTGCATGTATGCGGAGCTATTGGAGATGAAAGAGGAACCTGGTCTCTGGGACGACCAATCAAACGATGCTGACGATGGCCTTCCTTCAGATCTCGAAAGAAGCTGGGTTGCAGTGGCACCTGTACCCGCGGGAAAGCGATGTCTGGCAATCACACACCAGTCAACGTCAGGAGTTATAGGAATATGTGCTAATATCCACTTCCATGCAATATACTGAGGTTGACTGGTTTTTTTTGCAGCACCCAATACCACTCTTCGATCTCGCCTACTGGGCAAAAGGCTACTTCCACGATTTCCGTCCTCGCTTCCTCCACTAACAGTACTGGACTGCATTCTCGACGTCAATTGGAGAACGAACGGGATTTTACATGTTCTTGACGTCATCAAATGGAAAGGTCAGGATATTGCTGACTGTGAAACCCCATTCAGGTATCCTGCTGCATAATGATGACCACATCTCATGTTCAACGAGTTCACAGATTTTGGTGGCGGGACACTCGACTTGCTGAACTACCAAAATTTGCGCCACCCTCCACTGTCTTCACATTTACAGGCTCCCCAGAAGCTCAGCAATCTCCTTTACGACCAAACTTCCAGTATCCGACATCATTTGTTCCGATCCCTTACCACACCGACACCACGCTTCCTATGCTACATTCCCACATTGTACCCCTGGCTCGTTCAACGAGAGAGATCTCTGTTGATATCCCAACTTCCGCGCCGTTCCAATTTACACCCTCAGATTCTGCGATGTC
>JBBPKG010000078.1:31782-65503 GCA_038089115.1 Fistulinella cinereoalba | reverse complement strand
ACGAAACTCTTCCTCCTTGTCCTTGTCTAGTTTCCGAACTAGGGCGCCAGAAGGGAGTACAAGAATCGCGCCTGATGTAGAACATGGCATGAACCTGCAGCGTAAGTTCGACGTCAGCATTATCTGCACATCACCAAGGTCATGAAACTACTTTTGGATATGGTTCGTGTCGTCACTGGGAGGGCTCCGAACGCCATGGCAAATGGTACGACCGGGAGGAAACGCGTTTCGGACGAAAGATATTTCATTTGGGTCGAACTGGGCGAGGCCCACGAGGCCGGCAAGACCTTCTCGTTTAGCTCGGTGGAGTTCGTGCTCCAGGGAGAAACATATGTTGAACCGAACGATGAACATGCCGTCTTCGTCCACGTAGCCAACATCTCCAATATGGAGCCCATTTTCCGCATATGACGCTGGGAGGCCAGCCTTTGGTTCCGGAATGCGCAGAGGATACCCGCCGGCGAATGATTGACATAAATTTCTTGCATATTGATCCTGTAGGGATTCGGCCATTGCAAGCTGAACGATGAGGCTCGCACAGACTGATTACGGCCGCAAGGAACCGCTCCTGAAGCGCTGAACATGATGGGTCCCCGTGAGAAGTTGTAGTTCCAGGGCGACATCTCGTGGGGGGTCGGAAGAATCCGGTGGCAGTAAAAATGCGTGCTTGGATTTGGTACAATATTGAGCCGAGCCATTTCGCTCGGGATACGGGGTAGACGCTGCTGGGGGTCGCGGAAGAAGGCGGCGATGGCGTAGACGAGACCGGGCGCGACGAAGAGCTCGACGGGGTCGTAGGGCCAGACGTCGGTGTTCGGGCGGGGAACCAGTGCAGCCAGCCGTGGTGAGGCCGCTGTTGCCCTCGCAGGTGAACCTGCCCGGATCAGCCATGAGATCACTCACCAGCCCTGGTAGCCGACGAGCACCTCAGTTAACATGGACTCGGCCATCTCCCACTGCACCGCCGCCGTCCTGCGTCCCCGTTGTGTCCTCCGCTCATCCCTCCCAGACGGCCGCTTTATTACATCCCATCTTTACGACGTGACACATACCATCGAGAGCGTAGACGATCCCGCGTACTATACCCATTGCTCATCCAGTGATTCGTGGATTACATCGCTGCGGGGCTGAACTCCAATCCTACAGCCACGTGCTCGACGAACCACCGCTGCAAGCACCACCAGTACTTGCCCCGCGGAACCCGGACCCCCCGTCTGACCCTGATACTATTCCGACGTGATGATCGTGTCCATGTCGATACCATGGATGCCCCATTGTCCTCGTGGCCCGATCCCATCCGCCTCTGCTTCCCAGTCGCCCCCTGACAGGTCTCGTTCCGCGGCAGAAGCTCGCCAGCGTTGATTCGCATGCCGTGCATCATGCCGTCCTGCACGAGCGGACGTCCGTTTCCTGTCCATCCCGCAAGCGTGACTCGACTCGCACGAATCTCATGTAATAGGGGCCCTTGCCGAGATTCGGAGATGGAGCATCCAGAGCGAGAGGTCATACGCCCTACGCACCTGCTGGCGTGCGGTCCGATATTCTTCAGATCAGTACTTCAGTCTAGCGGCATACAGTGAGACCAACATGAAATCACCAGTAAGCGTCAGTCAATGGCCATATGGGTCCGCCAGCTCAACGTCTGGACATGTCCCGCAATTACCGAGGGCAAGGTGGGCCCACATGGTTTCCGATGCCCTTTCGTTTGGTTGCCCCTTGAACTGGAACTCAAAGGACGACCCAAATCAGACACATCGACCAACCTTTTTTTTTTGCTGAACAGACGGCAGGCATCACGCTAGACATCCCACGGCGTTCTATTGACACAAGACGTACGTATCACCCTGCACTAATCATCTACCACAGAATCAACCCCACGTGGCCGAACCCACACGGAGATCGTCATCCCGCCTCACACCGTCTTGGACCCCATCACCTCGCGCACATGACCCACCTGCATCCTCGGCTCAAACACCAGACTAAACGGCTTCTGATGCGACACGATCCCGGGTACAAACGCCGTATCGTCGATCGGCCGCTTCGCGTCTTCTGCGATCCGAAACGCCCATAACACCGTCGCCGAGGCGATATACAGCGATCTGTAAACAACAGCGCGTTACGTGAGAAGAAACTCTTGGCCACGGGGGGTACGAGGAAAGAAAAAACGAGGCTCGACGGATCACACAGGCACGTGTCTTCGTTCGACGTACCGGATAGCAAGGTTCGATCCGACGCATGTCCGTCGACCGAATCCAAATGAGTACGCCTTGAGGTCCGCGTTGATGGTCCCATCTGGGCCGATCCACCGCTTTGGGTTAAACGTCTCGGGATCAGGGAACACCTCGGGGTCGCGTGCGATGGACCTGCAGGGCGGATGACGTTGCATGTCGGCGTGCACAGGTACGCACGAACTCACCAGTGGTTCCCAAACACGGTCGCACCCGCGGGGATGCAGTAACCGTTCTGCTGAGGTGGTGAGCAGTGGACGACCAACGACGTCATAGCGCGCACCCAAAATATGTCCTTGGCCGCCCGGCGGGGGGCACCTAGGCATCTGCGTCAGTATGTATGCCAGCAAGACGGTGCGAGAACTCACCGAACGGATTAACAGGTCTCCACCGGAGCGCTTCGAGGACGAACGCCTGGAGCGCCGTGAGCGACGACCA
Source organism: Fistulinella cinereoalba (assembly GCA_038089115.1). NCBI lineage: Eukaryota > Fungi > Basidiomycota > Agaricomycetes > Boletales > Boletaceae > Fistulinella > Fistulinella cinereoalba. Next base: position 62,837 of record JBBPKG010000078.1, on the reverse strand, counting down.
ATCCACAAACGTCGGCGCTGCACTCAAGTCAGACCAGACACCCACCTTGAAGCAAGGACGCACCCGCATCACGACCGACGACCGCGTCCAGCTGTGCATGCACGATCGCTTGTTCCTCTGGGAACCGCGCCGCCGCCATCATAATCGTCGAGATTGCCACCTGGGTCTACACCGCACCATCAACGCCAAACGCCACTGATCACGCGGCATGGCCCAACGTACGGTATCAAACGATGCGCCCACGAGCGATCCTAAAAAGTACGCCGTCTCTTCCTCACTAAAGTTGCCTTCCGTCACCGCGCGCGAGAGAATCTCCTTAGCGACCGAATGCGCCCCGCTGTCCGTACCCTGTGCAACAACACGTGTAAGCGCACCAACACCGCGCCATCAGCCCACCGCGTCGCTCACCATGCGCGACCGGAACTGCGTCACGTAGGACATCAACATCCGATACTCATCCTCGCCCCACCGCTTCAGCTGCCGCCCATACCAGGGTACGTACCGCAAGAACGGGAAGCGATCCACCACGTAGTTTCCTGGCAACAGCGCGCCCTGTACGACAGGCACCATCCGCGCGAGGTGCTGCAAAAATGGGTGTGTCGATAGCTCCGCGGACGCAGTCTCCCCGTAGATGACGCGGAACGTGACCGAGGCGGAGAACCTTGACAGTGGATACGTGAGTGCTGTGTCCCGCCGCCACCACGAAACACCCCAAGGGGGGCCTCACCGTTTGACGTGTCGCTGGTGCGAGGCGGGGTCGTCTAGCAGGTCCGACACAATCTGTCGCGCGAACGCGGTCTGGTCGGGGTCGTACGCCAGCGTCGCCTTGGGCTGAAAATGGACGTGCGCGGCCCTACGACGCGGGTTAGCACGACGCGTGGGATGGGATAAAAGTATCTGGCACTCGCTTTCGGAACCGCCGGAGTCGGTCGCCCGTGCTGAGTAGCATGAACCGCATGCCGCGTCCGAGGATATCGCTCCCCGCGACCGAGTGGGGACGATCGGCGAAAAAGGCACCTTGTTTTTCCATCAGCTGTGTCGCTTCCTGCAACGGGATCAGTATGCGTCGATCCGGCGAGCGTCGTAGCGTACGTGGTGACGTCCGATGATGACGAGCACGTCGCGGCCTTGTCGAAGAGAGATGACGGGACCGTATTGGTCGATCCAGGACTTGATCTGTCTCGGCGGGCTGGATCAAGCGGTCAGTCCGTCGCATGTTCCGTTGGTGGGCCGACGTACTAGCGTCCGTGGGGCGAACCAGGCGGTCCAGGGGGGAGAAGTTCGTATTTCCGTTGCTGTCGACGGCGACCGATCACGTAGAGCACGCCAATGGCGGCGAGGAGGAGCGACACCGAGGGAAAAATCACAGGATCGCTGATCTGGAACATGTTGAACGGGTAGTGGGGAACGCTGACGGACAGTCCGGGCTGGGGTTTATGTGAACGAGCGTGTACACGGCAATTGTGGCAGGGCGGTCGACGACCCTGTGCGGGCGCTGGCTCCGGGAGGGGCTGCGGCGTCGAAAGGGCGAATGGGATTGATGGGGCACGGTCAGCGGGAGCGCTTTTAACCCGCCAGACAAGAGCTCATTATACTGCATGCTTGCTGCGTATGGGCACACACCACCGTGTGGGTCACGGCTGTGGGTCCCCGGCCGGTGTTAATGATAGTAAACGATCAGGAAATTCGCCCGTAACGAGTGGAATGAGCGCACGAGGAAAGGACAGCCCGATCATGGCCTATTTGGTGCTGCCCACTAAAAAAATGCCCAGAGGCCAGAGATAGTTCGACAGAGTTATCGCCGTCAGTGCGCCCGACTCAATTGAACAACCGAGTCTGATGGTTGACATGGAATGGGCGCCCATAACATGACACTGTTTTCAACTCGTTCTCGTCGTACTCGCCGTTCATTGGCAAGACAGACAGTCCGAAAGTTGCACCAGGAACGTCGGCCGTTTTCGAGTCAAAGTTGAAGTAGTCAAAGATGGCGTGGGCGCTCACACTTTTGTTTGCTTTCCACTCGCGGACGAGCTGGCAAGCCGTTCATCAGCCCGGCGACTCAGACAAGATTCGATGACAAACCGTATCAATCAAGCCGACGGGATACAGCTGTTCATCCGGATGGCCGGTAAGCGGTGCGGATGCGTAAACTTTGAACGAGCGCGTCTGACAAAGTATCTGATATCCGACCGTTCCTTTTCGCCAAATACGTAGTAGTTGAACACCTTTGACATCGCCTGGCAACCCGATGGAGAAAGCAAGTGGCATGATTCTCCGAGCACGTCCCGCTGTGCCACTCGCATGTCAACATGTCAATGCGGGGTGTCGCGGAGATGCGGCGGACTCCGCTCCAGCGAATGCGTCGTTTCAACTTGTTCTGTCACAACGACGCGATAACGCGACCGACCGACCGACTTGTCTCGATGGTGCGTCATACGCGTGACAAACATGCCATGGTTGTCTGTGGTCAACAGGTCAAAACCGTGCATGATGCCAAGACAACCCTTCGACGGTCCGTTGGCGCCACCGGAACTGCACGACCGTCTCGTTCGTTGTCTATGGGAGATGTGCGGGAAAACAATGCGAAGGAAGCGCCTTGTTCAACACACACTCGCGCACCTGGAGAACAAGGTGTGCAAGACCAGGATTAAGATGCCGGACTTGAAGGTAGGGTCCGTTGCCACTCCCCCGTCTCGGGCGACGATCCTAGATGACCTCGAGGCAGAGCTGGAGGTGGAGAAGAAGTGCTTTGTGAACTTGGAGAAGACGGTTGCACTGATGAAGGAGAGGAATAGTACCACTAACTGATTCACTTTCTTATATAACTGTCTGTACTCTTTTTTTATTCGAGTTCTTTCATTTGTTTCAACTGGGTGGTGGCACCTTGCAAGACTCAAGTACTCAACCTCAACGAGTCATATAGTACGAACAACCAAAAATACGGTGGATCATCCCAATTCTGCGGAGATACGAGGCTCGAGAGGTATACAATGCCTTGGAAGAGCCTTAATGAGTGTTATTTCTTGTAGGTCCAGGAACTTTCAAAAGGACCTCATCGACGACGCTATGTCACGCCCCCTCGTACTACTCGCCGCTCGCTGGTAGGGCAGACAGCCCGAAGGTCGCACCAGGAACGTCGGCCGTTTTGTGAGTCAGAGTCAAACCAGTCACAAAATCTTGACGTGGGGCGCTCACACTATCGTTCGCTTTCTACTCGCGGACGGGCGCGTCAGCCGGCGACTCGATTCGATGACTAACCGAATCGGTCAAGCCGACGGGATACAGCTGGTTATCCGAATGGCCGGCAAGCGGTGCGGTGCGTGAACTTTGAACGAGCACGCGTCTGACAAAGTATCTGATATCTGAATATGAGCACCTATCGACTCGCAATCTGATCCTGTGATCAAGTACGACGGACGGAAGAAAAGACCGCAGCACGATTATCAGGACCGAGCATGAGCAGCACGAGCTTGAAATAACCCATGTCAAGTTCATGTCCTCCATGCTGGGTGTCGCGGAGATGCGGTGGACTCCGCTCAGCGGATAGACAAGTTGGTCCCAGCACCTAACCCCCTCGTCAACGACAACGAACTGTGCACATCCCACGCGACCGCTGATACGCTCGTCCGGGTGGCGCGTCCTATGTGTGCGTGAGTTTCAAAACCCCTTAGGTTGTCTTCATCGTCCACTTTGACAGTACGCCCCCCTCTCATGTCGACATGTCACCATGAATCACTCCCTTCCATTGGGCTCAGCGCAGGCGTCGCCCCGCGCTAAGAATAAGTCATCACGGCCCCGAACGCCGACGCGAATGCCGAAATAGACGGGGAGTCTGCGGTCTCACGTCGAGGACGTATCGCCATCTTTCCAAGCAGCTACTGGGCCTCCCCTGCAGGTACGCCGGTGGCGCCATTCAGTTCCCCGGGTCATCCCGTGCATCTGCGATCGCCCTGTCCCTTTCGAACGCACGCACGACGGTTGTGAATGGCGCTAGAGCGACTGTTTGTTTATCGCTGCGCAACAGTGCTTCTCGCACGTATCCATCCTCGTGCGTGATCTTTGTACCCACGCTCACACGACGAGCGATCTCTGTTTGGTCACGAATCGCCATCGTGGTCAGTCACCCAATACGTCATGGAAGCCTTTCTGTTCGTTGATGCTCACTTCTTTGGAAACCGTCCGGATATCCCCATGCATCCTAGACTTGCAGCGCCTCGCTCACCCGGCATCCACGGCGTGCGCAACTCATCACCGCCGATTTGCCGCATCCATATGGAGTTGAGTAAGGTTCTTTGCACGTATAACAGTCTATTACCCCCGCAGAGGGTGCATTATTTTAAGAGGTTCGGTCCCACCACCCCGCAAGACCCATGGCTACGGGTGTCCGTGAACGTGGCCTAATATCGACACAGAATATTGAGGCCCAGTGTGTTAGGGGTCTGCCATCCATAAATACGACCGATTCGGGGCAAGTACAGGGTAGTGGTCCAGGTTGGATTTTCTCACTTCCCTTTTGTAGGTGTACGACGATCGTCGTCTCCGATGACATACATACAAGCTTAGAACGACTCGGAGCAAATTCACTGGCAGGTGAGCACCCTCTCGACTGAGTCTCGACATGTTCAGATTCAGATTCATCGTGGGTGTGTGATTTGCGCGAGAAACTCTATGCTCTCTTTCTGCGTGTTCATGAGGCCACACTCGTTCGCGAAAAGGGACCGACTCGAAGAAGTAACAGGAAGGTGAGTGCAGCATACATAGTGTCTTCCCAGAGGGCGAAATGCGATGGTCGCAACCACCTGAGATTGCAGACCTCTGATGCGACCTTGAGCTCACAGAACACGACAACACTCTGTTCCGAAAAAGTGAAGGTTGATCCACGCGTGTGTCAACGTTAAATCCACCGCCGCAGCCTTTTGGTCACAAGTGAACGCTGGCGGCACATTTTACTCGCCTTGTCCGATACCTTTCCCCCGGGCCATGGCTCACACCTTTCTCCGAGCCGGTGCTGGCTTGCGTTGGTCCCACGACCATCATCGATCGTTATCGGCCAATGGCAGAAATTGTCACCGAAACAAACGGACAACTCTGAAGTTACCGCACAAAGTCCGATACGGAGCTAGTAGTATTCTGCCGAAGGAAGGCTGCAAATCGGTGATTCGACCCATATCGACGAGTGTCGGCGTAACTAGCTCTGGGGCTCTTTTTTTCTTCGTGTGGCTTAGGGTGTACTGCAAGTCCGCGCTGTTTCCCACCCCGGCTTTGACAGACATAAATGCGGCGCACCTGACGGAATCCGCAGGCGTCACCACCCCGATCTAAGCAACAGAATTGATAAGAGACTATAGGGGTAAGCCACCGCGTTTCCCAGCGCCAACTATCCCTGACGAGCTGCCAGTTTCCCTACTATGGCACACGCCAGGAATGTCAATAGACCCGTGCATACGGATACTTGCCCCAGCCAATCCGACTGTCTTGACTCTTGCTCCATGTTTCCCTGGTAACTACCTCTCAGATCGCTAAGCGAGAAAGCCTCGTAGTGCCGCGGGAGGGCGTCGACATCGCCTCGTTGCGCCAGTCAGCTGGAGTATATGTCATTGACGCCGCCGTTCCCAACCCCAATGTAAGCACTGCCGTTGCCGCCGCCACCGCCGCCGCCTCGTTTCCTCCTAATTGCCCTCTGGGAAATTGTCATTCCATTCGAGCGTATGTTGCCGCGGCACAATATCGCCTTCGGATGTTCCCACAACGTCACTTGACAAGACGCTCGACGGCTCCCGAAAAGTTTTGTTATTGAGTGAGATCGTTTGTCTTGAAGCCGCAGCCAATATGACCCTGGTAGGAGCCATGTCAGGCGAATATCGGCGACACCGTCATTGTTGGTGATGCCTCAGGGACCCGAGTAGGGGCTTTTTACGCTCATTAGTATGACCGGTCACACGCCCGTACTCGTGAATACTTTCAATTGCACCTCCCAAATCGAGGACCCTCGTTACTGGTGAACAGGGAGGACCCGTCTAGATATCGTGTGTGCGATCCGAGTCCAAGTCCAAGTTCTTCGAAGCAAGATTGCCATCGATCCTCTTCTTATCAGATTGCGTAGTAGGTATCGGTTGCACAAGAGCGTCCGATCTCATCGCATCGGCCACGATGCAGTGCAAGTGTATCGACATTTTCATTTTTTCCCCTACAATACACGAGATAAAACCTTGCTTGCTCCTGTGGCGGCGCCATCGCTCTCGATGAATATTTTCTCCCGAACACCGGGTGGAGCCATATGCGCATATCGAACGCTCCGTTCCACATACGGCATCGCGTCAAAGATTTTTTTTTTTGGCCCGTGCGTTTCGAGGGAGAAGATGAGTCGTCCTCGGGGCTAATGAACGCATCTGCCAATTGTCAGCGCTTTCAGCAACCAGCCGAAATAAGCTACGAAATTCGGATTCATATATATCGTGATCGATGGTCAGTGGCGTTTTTCCAGTCTGGCTTAACCGAGGACTTGCTCGCTTGCACGAGGGGCCTTGACAATAAGAGTGATACTTTGTACGCGAGGTAGAGCCGGACCGTATCCCAAATCGGTATACGGTCCGGCTGTGCTTCGCCTGGTGGCCAATCGCTGGGTGACTGATTACTAGTGCCATGTTGTACGAGGCTGGCACGCTGATAACGCTACCGACTCGGATGGACGATGTTCTTCAACTTGAGCAAGACAGATCATGCGTGACAGACGTACCTAATTGACATCGCCACCCGCAGTGCCAGCCAAAACAACATACATCAACGCGTCAACCACGATCTATATCAGGAAAAAAGTGGGGGGAGGGGCATACAAATTCATCAGCATACTGTACTTTGTGGTCAACACCAAACCACCTGTCTGTTTCCCATCACGTCCGAGAGAAAGAAAGAGTAGAAACGCCACATGGCGAGCCATCCGTCGTAGTATCGACCGGTCATCAACAACCGACGGAGGAAAGAAAAGAATGAGTAAAAAGCATGGTGGCAAAAACAAGAAAACGAATAAGTAGTGCGAGAGCACGACGGAGGTGTACTTGTAACCCGTAGGAAGGACAAAGCACAGTATAGTAAAAAGATGCGACACGTCCACGAGCCAAGAAGGCAATGTTTGTCCATAACATCATCACAAGCGTTCTACAATCGAGCCATGGTCCGGATCGACGAGGATTGGGGGAATAAGGGTGTGGGCGTGCGTATGTGCATGTGCGTGCGTGTCATTTACAACTACGAGTGCGTTTTTAAACAATAAGCGAGGCGGTGGCGGAAGAGCGAGTTGCAGTCCAATGCATATTGACTTTCAGTTGACCAAGCTCGACCGGGCGCTGTAAAACACCGTAGACACGGTGGATGTGATGCTGTCTTGACTGGCCCCTCGCCCGCCATCGTGTGCCTTGCGGAAGGCCATCACATGGCTCTTGGTGAGCCCGCTCGAGACAGAGTCGGGGAAAGAGGGAGGGCGGGAGGGGGCGGTGACCTTGGCTGGACGCACGGAGTCGTCTTCTGCGACATTGACATCGTCGAACCATCCATAGACGTGCCAGGCAGACGCGCGCTTACCACGCCCGCCCGCCAAATCGAGCCCACCGACATGTGGGCCAAGCGTCTCTACAGGTGATGCTGGTCGAGACTGTTCCTCAGGAATAGATTCGCTCTGCTCCTCTTCCTCTTCCTCTGCTTCCAACGGGCGTACAAACGATGCTGAACCAGGTGACGGGCTTGGGGTGGGCAATTGTGTTGCCGCGGAGAGCAGTTCCACAGCCTTGGAGGAGTCCGCAGGTATGCCTGCGCTGCTATCGCACTCCTCGGTAGCCGTCCCTGCGATCGGAGTGCCGGGACGCATTTTCAGTGGCATACAAAGCGTCCAGTCCTCTTCATTTTCTAGTTCTTCCACACCTCCCTCCGACTTGACACGAGGCTCCAGCGGTGGAGACACTCCAATCTGGTTTCCGGGCAGGTCTGTGCAAAACGGAAGCGATAGCGTCCAATCTGCTGACGGAGCTGATATTTTTGCGTCCAAAGCAGACAGAATGGGAGCGGAATGACGGCGCTCACGGGGTACCAGCAACTCGGCACTGGCCACGGGCCTCATCCCTGGGCCGGGATCAGAGACCAATGTAGGATGGCCGCCTACGGTGGCCGAGCTCGACTTGCGTCTGGGCTTGCGGGACGCATCGCCGTTGCCGTCGGCGTTTACATCGGTATGAATGTGGACACGTTTTGTACCTAACGACGCGTTCGATTTTGACTTGGAGCCAAGCAATAAAATACTTTTTGTGCGGCGAACTTGAACTGTGTCCGTGGCTTCGATGACACCGATGCTTGTCGAGCGCCTTTTTTCCGCTTTCGGCGGCGCAAGGGGAAGTGACGTCTTGGTGGCCAATGATTTGAGCTGTCTGGTTGGGGAGGCTGGGGGACTGGGAAGGACTGCGCGAACACCATTGATCCAGCTCAGTCGGGAAGGCAGTCGGAGACCTCCTGGGGGAGAAGGAGGCAGAGCAGCCGAAGGAATTGGCGGCACGCCAGCAATCGCTGGACGGTGTGACGACACTGCACCCGGTGACATTTTGCTTAGAAGAGGGGGAAGAGGAGGAACAGGTGGGATGGAAGAGGAAGGAAGAGCAGGTAGAGGGCCCTTGGGAGGTGGACGACAGGGCGGTGGAGTCATTGATCGTGACATAGCCCGCATGCGGTGGCCGGCGGAGACAGCACCGGACGGAGGGCTCGAATCCACATGGGAGGGGGAAGTGACATCTGGGAACGGAGCAGATAGGCGTGGATTGGGCGGCTCAGAAGAAGGCACATGAGGCGGAGAGTGTGCAACGCAGGATGATCTCATCGGGGGGAAAGTGGGTGATGAGGGACGTGGACCTGGAGATGTCGGGGACGTGGGGGAGCAAAGGGAAGACTCTGTTTCGGAGGGCGCATGCGGTGCGACGCCGATCGCAGGACGGAGGGAGAAGACGTCGGGGTCGCGGGGAGGTACGACGAGCGATAGACGCTGGGCACTTCTTCGTGGGCGAGGGGGCGCTGTGCGCGTGGGATCGTCGTCAGGTTCGGAGAGGACCATGGATTGGGATGCTTCGGTTCCTTCGAAGCTCCGGGCATCATTTAAAGTGGACTCGATAATGATGGTCTGGGGCGGGAAGGCGTCTGGTGGGATTACAGCAGTGTCCTGTGCGAGAACGGCAGAGGAGGTAAGCATTACGGGAGAAAACAAGAGCTGTTCGATGGGGACCACTGAGCCGAGACTGGAGGTTGAAGCGACAGCAGGTGACGTAATTGGGTACGGGGAGTCGTGCTACGACAAATTAGGGTCGAGAAAAACAACACGTTGGCGGTCGCACCTCGTCCCCAGCGGGTGGACTGTTCTTGCGGGGCGAGCGGGAAAATGGCCACGAGACCGACCGGACGCCTTGCGCGTTCTCATCGTGTCGTGTACGCGAAAAGAGACGCTGGAAAGAAGGTCGGGAACGGTGCTTTTGTCGAGATTCGGAAGCGAGAGTGGTGTTAACGAGTGGGTTGGGCAAAGGATGGACGCCAGCGATGTCGAGGCCGTCGTCGCTGACCAGACGGAAGGACTCTGCGGCAGACCGGGTGTGCTTTCGAGTCCTGGTCATGGAGGTGGGCGAAGAAACGACGGGGGCGCGCCGCACATTCAAGTTCCAATCCAGCTCGCCAAGCGACGAGGGTCGCATTGACATACTAGTCTCGTTTTGGTCTATCCTCCCTGACCTTGCCCTCATTTGGTCATATCTTTGTCCTATCAGTCCTACTTCGAAACCCCCACAGCTAACCTCGACTGGCCAAGTCTAACTCCCTGTTCATACTAGTATCCACCGGCACCGCATCGCTCCCGAATGCGACCATCTTCTTTAATCACCATTCATAACCATCGTACTTGTTGCACCGAACCATCGTCGTCAGGGCCCACAATCTTAAAATTTCTGATGGAAGGAAGCATAAAACCGAGATGAAATAGGAGGTAGAGCGGTGACTCCAAGTTGTACCAGTCCAAAGGCAGCTGTCATTATCGTCACCGCCCCAAGGGGTTATTAGTCTTGACTGACGAACACCTGGCGGGATGTACGTGGTCATGGGCGTTCGAGGACGGAAATGAGATATCTTTTGGTACTCCATATGACATTGGGAACACGAGGTAGTGAGTCATGAGGGTGATCATTGTCAAAACCCGAGTCTAAGCTCGGGCAGTCGTAAACTAAACAGCTTGGGCATGACCTCTTCTTAGCTCCCCATGAGCCGTGATAGCGCAGCCACATGCGCTTCACAAATCGCCGAAAAGTAGAATTCGTGCTCCGAGTTGTGTGCCTCCACGAGGTTGTGCGCAATCTCGTGCGCGAGCGTGAAGAACCTGCCAATATGTCACCAAACACTATACACGGATGCGCGAACAAAAGAACAGACCACGATATCTGGGCTTGCTGCAGCCGACCGTTCTGTACGTCCTCGTCATCTGCCGGGGATGTCCTTAGCCTATTTCGTCGTCAAAACAGCAACCGCTCACTCACGCCATGCATCGAAATAGCGCAGATTGAGGAAAATACTACCATTCCTGTTAAACGCGATCAACCCGCCGGCCATGTCATAAAACACGTGCAGCGAAGTCATTGGAAGGCTATAAATCTGCGCGAGCGGCGTGACGACATGGATGAACCGAGCCAGCGGGTCCCGCGTCCGCATGATGAACGTCTCGGGATCGGGCACGTCTATCGTCATCATCACTCCGTCATCCACCTCAGCGGTCCCTGTTCTGTCTCACCTTTAGTGACAAACACTCTCACGTCTCCCATTTTCCCTGGTTAGATGCTCAGTCGTCGAGGTGACAAAGGAACCCACTCAGAGCTTACCCAGGAGTTCTAGATTGCCAACTTGACCGGCCGTATCACAGTACCCTTCGTTCAACGACTCCCTGACCATCTCCATTTTCGTTCGGTTATGAAGTAGCTTCCCCTCTTCGGGCTTGCACGCCTTGATTGCCATGTCAACATTGGCCCCTGAATAACACATCGATCAAGCCATGATCACCAAAAGACGACACAACTCACGAATGTTACTCTGGGGTGTCACGTGGCGTGGGTTCCTGTCACGGGCAGGTCAGCATAGGGTACATCGACCGTTCGAGCGCGTACTGGGGTACTTGAGGAGATGGGCCGGGTCCAATCATTTCTGGCATGTTTGGCACCAGCCCGCGTTTCAACAGATTCTGTAGCGCATTACCAAACGCATATGGGCTGTTGACGGGCTCAGGCGTGGAGGGTGGGCGAGGGGTCAACTCGCTTCCAGGTCGCTCCGGCATCCTAGGCGGCGTCACTGGAGGTCGAGGCGCGGGCTCCCAGCCGCCAGCTATCCCGGGGCGCCGCGTGGGCGACTTGGAGCGCGTCGCCGTAGGATCCACTTGATTCGCCTTCACCGGCTGGGGTGCCACCACTGGCTGGGGGACAAGCGTCGTCGACGAGTTGGACGCATCCGACCCAATGTAACGGCTTCTCCGTGCTTCTTCCACCGCCTTCCTGTCTGCTTGCTGCTGTTTAAGAATCTTGTCGACTATCGCAAGGTAAGCAAGGAAAAATCGGGGTAGGTCATACACGACACCGACCGTTATAACCCCGTCGTTTAAGAGCCTTGAGATCGGTAGAAAGAATCGTCATGAAAAGCAAGGCATCATTGACCTTGGCCTTCTCGAACAATAACCGACAAAGACATGTTGCCACTCTTATGTCGCGTCGGTGGGCACCTGAACGAACCGACAACAGTGAACAAACGACTTACTCGTACATGTCCACTTGGGCACTATTAGAAAGCCACAGGTCGATCGGTCCCGTACCCACACGTTTCGCCGCTGCGGATGCATCCAGCGTACGCGTCGTCTTGCCATTACCCATATCCAGCGTCTTGGACACGATCAACTTCGCAAACGTCTTCACTCTAAAGTTGTTCGCGCCAGAAAGCCACGAAAGCGACACCTTGGTGCGCGCGTGCGTGTGCTCGTGGAGAAACAAGGGTAGCCTCTCGAGCACGAGGGCCCGGGTATCCGACGCAACCTTGGTGTTGGACATCTCCTCGGACACTTTATACTCTTCCCGAATGACGGTACTCAGGCGTCGTGACCCGAGAGATGCATAGAAACCTGTGGATGCGTATGACATTCCCTCCCGGCCTAAGTACAGCATATACGCACCCTCTAGGATATCCTCTTGTGGAGCAGCAAAGATGGAATCACCAAAAAGTTGATAGGCATTCGTGTCATCGGCGATGACAATTTCACTAGGTTTGCGCAGGTCATGCAGATCCTCCCATCCTTCGTCATCCCATTCTGTCGACCAAGTCTTGTCCGAGAGTGTTTTGGAAGCCTTCTGGCGGCGCATACCAAGCAATATCGGTGACGCCTTCATCTTGTTCATCGTACTAGATGCGATCGTATGACTATTGACGGCCAGATTCCGTAGCTCTGCCAAGAAACTGGAGGGCCGACGTAAATGAACCATCATCGACAGTGCAAGGAAAAAGACGTACTGTTCGTATCCCCCGGACAGCTCGTAAAACGTCTTGGGATCCGCAACCAAGATATCCGCGACCTCGTTGATGGAAGGCTCGTTTTTGGAACCGCACGCGCTCAAGAACCTATTCGCGACAGGCCCAAAATCGACGAAGACAAACAGTTTGGAGTGGAATTCCCCCTTCGTGCCGTCACCCAGGTAGCACTGTGTGGGTGAGAGCCATTGCAGTCGCTGCGTACCTGAACCTTTCGTGGGCACAATCGGCAACGTCGAAAGGGTCTTTAACTCGGGGGGTGAAAAACCTATCACATCTTGCGTTGAGAAGAGTTCGAAGCCAGAAGGGAAAGGAAACGCGTACTTGAGATACGGTCCGCCAGAATTTCAAACCATTGCCGCGCTGTCGCCTCATTCGATGGTGGCGTTTTCTCCAGCAACGATAGGAGCATCGAAGTAGGGGGGTGGGGTTGTATGCCCAGTTTACTGACAGCTGCGTCTCGACAACTGTCTTGGACGACAGAGAAACCGAGCACTTTCCATTGTGCCCCAGAGAATACCTTGGTCCATACATGAATGGAAGTGGTACAACACGATCACGAGAGGACGTACCTCTCCCAACTTTCCTAGATGAGTGCCATCTTCACCCTGTGCAGGAATAAACGTAATTTGCTTGAAGTTGTCCGGACTATAATCTGGGTATTTCAAAGGAATGTTATCGCACAGATACTTGAAAGCAATCGTGCGAACGGTGGCGTCCGAGGAAGAGCAAAGCGTCACGGTTGTCTCTAAAGGTGGAAAGCGACGTAATCCGAGCCGGTAGAGAAATTTGGCTAGCAACCCACCAATTCGGTTAGTCGGCCTTCGACAACCGGACTGTGATCTGTGGACCCACCTTCTTCCGAATTGCCCCGCCACTTGGTCTTGTCGCCCCAATTAAGGATTGGGAGTTGGAGCTGTCGAAAGATGTCTACTGGCTCGTACAGGTCTCGAGCACAATACCGAGGCCTTTTCTTTCCCACAGCTGGCACAGGACCTTCTTTGAAAAATGCCGCCGTCGATGCAAGTCGCGAGTATTCCTCCGTAGTAAGCGTTCCCTGCACCTGGCAAAGATAACCGACAAGGTCAGAGATGCTCCAATCGCCCGTCTTCACCATCCTAAATAGTGTCAACCACGGTCGGTGAATGGAAAGCTTACAACAACCTACCGATCGAAAACCAACTGAAGGTCGACATGCTTTCGCACTCCAATAAACGAGAGCAACTTTTCCATCTGGCCCTTGATGGCAAGGCCTGACGGAAACTGCACCAATGGAAGGTCGCCAAAAAGTGCCATGTTGGTATTGGCAAAATACGAGAGTTCGGGCGTCGTCAAACCGCATGACGTCGGGATACATTTCTTGCCCTCAAACGCCTTCTTCGCCGATGAGTGCATTTCGTTTGAAAGCGACGACCACACACGAGACAGTATAGTCAATACGCGCTCGGCCCAGTCGACTGACTTGGTGAAGTCATGCTCAGGGTTCGCCGACATCACGTCGGGTTGCGAAACATGCTGTAGCCAGTCTACGATCGTGAATTCGCGCCAGTTGAAACTCGAAAGTTCTGTGGGGGTAAATTGCTTGGTAACAGTCAAGGGCATGAGGGTCAATGGAAGCGGTCCGTCCAGTGGGATATGGGTGCCAAGTGTCCTGGTATTGATGAAATACTGTATAGACGACAACGGAAGAACCTTGCCATCGGTCGCACTGAGGACCGCCGCGTTCAATAGCTGCACGCGGATCTGAGCCACATTGAGATCCGAGTTCTCGTGCTTGATACTGGTCCACCACTTGAGACAGGCAATTAGTTCCTCTTCGTTGAGAGGGTGTTGACGGAGCTCTTGTAGGACATCGAGGAAGGTGATAGGAGAGAGCATGCCTTGAGCTTGCAGTGCTTTAATGGTGGGGGCACCTTCTTGAATGACAGACTGCGACAGAACAGGCAGGTGCTTGAGGAACTTCGAGAACACAGGGTCGAATTCCTTGATATTGGGGGCACCACGGATACCAGCAGACGAGAGAAGCCTCAGTGGCAACGTAGAGCATCCATAAAAAGACGTTTCTAGCAACCGGGATACTTCAGACGAAGGCGTTGAGTTATGAAACGAGAAAAACTTGAGGACATGGATGAAGCGCTGAAGGAGCCAGTCATCCAGCTCCTGTGGGGGGCGAAAGTCAGTCGACCCACTGGATTTGGCCGCGCCTTCCCACAACCCCTGGATATTGGAGAGCTCCAACTCGTACGCCAATCGAGCCAAGAAGCCTCCGACATACAATAATTCCTTGTTCCATACTACGAAGATAGTAAGCCACGATCCGAAGATCACACGGAGTCGCTCACCCGAAACGTTCCTGTCCCTGCAAGTATCATGATATGAGGACATGCATCGAGCGATATCAAACAGCACTTTACACGAGATCAATTGATTCACGCTCGACAGTTGGAATGAAGCGGGATGCCATGTGGCCACCTATACCCGTTGTCTGCCCGGTAGCATGTCCCTACACAAAAATCAGTGGCGTGAAGAGATAAACAGACAACAAGCAGACAATGAATATCCGGGTGTGCCCAACACTATCGCAGCCTTAGTGAAGAGCAAAGCAGAGGGTTACATCACAAACCCATTGAGGTCAGCACGAAGTCCTTGGAATATGCTCCCGCATTCCACCGGCTGGTTCTTGTCATCGGCTACACTCTGGTCATATTCGTCCTTTCCAGTCTGTAAAATACGATAAGCATTCGCCTATGTCCATACCGGAACACCTACGTAAATCAAATCATACTTGAGTTTGGCCGGAGGGTTCTTCTTGGTAGACCGGACAAGCTCTGCAGAAAGCTTCTTGTCCACCTTGACGTCCACCTCGGCGGTAAACACAGTGAGCGTCACATTCATATGGTGCAGCTCCGCTGGGTCTTTAGCGGGCTGCGGTGGCGACGCCGACACTTCCGGTTGGGACGTCGACGGACTTGTAAATGCAGACACGAGAGAAGAGAAAAAGCCGCCCTTGGGCTTTAGAGGCTCAAAGAACTCAAGCAGCGGACGTTTCTCGGTCCCGACAGCATACACAGCGTGCATCACTTCCACCTTGATCCGGACGGCTAGAGAGGGCACATGATCATCATCTGGACTGACCGCATGGAGAAAACGTACAATGAGACTGGACACCCTTGACGTTCATGACGTTCAGCTGGCTGGATCGCTTCAAACCTTTTGGCAGGTCAACGGCTTTGGCTACCCCAGGCGATTTTTGAATGTGTCCGATACGATGTTCGTCGAAATACACCCCAACATCATTCAGGTGGACCATGAACGTGATCGATGATGCAAGGAATCGCATAAAATCAAATGCAGGTGGTATAGGAGCAGCCTCGCGCAATGTCATTTCAAACGTCGTCCACGGGTCCGCCGTATCTTTGGAAGGGAGATCGCCCCGACGCACGTTCAGCTAGCATAGGACATAATGAACCAAAAAAGACGGTAGACGGGAAAACACAAGCAATACCTGATCCTTGTTGTCCTTCCAATAAAATTGCATTCCGTGCCCTTGAAAAGATGGCATTCCATTAGCTTACGTTTACATATCTTGAAAAGCACAATACCTCCAGAGGATACAAACGGGTTCTCCGTCACCGAAAATAAGCTGTAAAATCCTAACCGAGTTCAGGCTTGACATCGTCAGGAAAAACACGACCACCTACCGACACCGAACGCGCCAATCTTCTCTTCATCCGGGTTTCCCTCGGCTAACAGCCAACAAGTCGGACACAACCCTTAAGTATGGGCTTCCGGCGGTCAGAAAAAGGATACCCACCGATCTTGCGCAAGCGCGTCCAATCTTCCTCCCTAAATGTGATGCCATTGTTCCGAAACGTCCATTGTGCCACCTCGAGCACACATCAGCATTTAAATATCCTAAACCATACCAGATGCACGTACAGGAGTGGATTTGAGGTGAGGAAGCGGGGGTATATCCCGGGTAGTGCCCTCCTTGCTGTCTTTCCAAGCCAGATACCCAGCCGTTTCGAAGCGAATCTCGACAGAGGATGAACGAGCGTCGTCCGAGTTCTGGAGAAGCTCACGGAACACTGCAGTTTGAGGGTTGAGAAAGGATGAGGATGCTCGAGGGCTTTCGTACCGGTGAATTCCCCAGAGTAACGCGCAAGTACCTTGTCGATCAGTGCGCGCTGATTGACCTCCACTGATTCATCTTTCCCTGTCTGCCACTAATGCAATCACGAGAAGGTGAGCAGATGGACGACGAACTACTCTGCCATTGTACATACCAAGGCATTACGATCGTGAGCCATTCGTAGTAGTATCGGGGAGCCGCCAGTCTCGCACAATGTGAATTATGAATGAATTCCCTAGTCTAGTCTCCAGAATCCCGGTGGAATGGATGTAATTATTCGTAATCGTTCACCAAGTCGCTGCCGCCTTGGACGTGGAAGTACTTGCGTCAGTGCTCTACTTTGCTGTCTGGGCAATTATGTAAGTAGTATGTATGTGCGACGTTACAAGCCCCGATGACATTTTCAAACTCAGAATTGTACCCAACGCAACGTCACGCGTCACGAGGGAGGGGCGACGAAGGCCCCTCCTGAGCGCTTGAGCTCACCGACCCACCTGAGGCAATGACATCTAACTCGAAACAATATTCCTTCAAGGATTGGATGCCACTACAATGCCAAAGACCTTACAACTGATGAGTGATAACGAGCCTTCTGCCAGCACTGTAGGGTCGCATCTCGAGGTTCATAAGTTTCACTCAACGTCGAACCAACGGTCAAATTGAACATGAAGTCCTACATATGAAATGGTTGGACCAGGACCCAGGGGCTGCCACTCATGCTGCTATAGTATGTAGCGCGATAAGTATGTATCAAGCAAGGTGTCTGCCGACGCAGTCGGTGCTTAGCGAGTATCTAACTCGAAGTTTAAGCAGACAGTTATTAGTTTTGTCCACCCATTAAGCAATCTAATAAAACACTAGTGACAAACGTTTCCCGCCAGGCTTTGTGCAGCACTAAATGTGAATACAGGTCCGATCGCCGTGAACCAAGCTGGTTACGCGAGGATATAATCAAAGACATCGGGAAGAAATACAATGATAGAACACAACCACGCTAGGGTGCAATACCTTCCCTCTCCATCTTCCGCCGTTTCCGCTCCTGATCCTCCAGAATGAGACGCTCTGCAGCTGACATTACAGAAGCCGGCCGTTTCCTGTCGTTGTTGGTATCGGGATGGTCTTTGCTAGCCCCTGCGGTTTTAAAGACGTTGGGTCTCTTCAAAGGATTAACGCCCGCTTTCAAGGGATTGATCTTCAATCCCCCCGAGACTGGGACAGAGATGCTGGCGGTGGATGCTGTGGGTTTCATAGAGAGTGAGAGGACGACCTTGTCAGCACTATCGTCCCTGTGTAGACCCTGTTCCTCCGCAGGCGGAGAGGCGGATTCGGAGGACGGCCCAGCCTCTTGATTTGCCCTCTCAATCTGTTCTGCGATCAATACCCGCTCGCGCTGCTCGTCCGACATTGTCGCCCGTTCCTTCTTGAGCGAAGCTTCCTGCTTCGCGAGCGCCTTGGGCGAGTTGTCGATCCATGCGATAAACCAACCCTTGTCTGTCTCGTCTACTCGAGCGATTCCCGCGCGGCCAAGGTATTTGCAAAATTCGGTCAGCGTCACCCAGCGCGTTGCATTCATGTGAAGATGGTTCTTGTCCTGAATGAACTCTTGATAGACACGATTCGCAAATACACGCTTGGTTCCAAACCTTAGGGTGATGCACGAAATCAGCACTGATGGGAATGTAGCTTTAGATCGGACATACCTCCGAGACAGGAGCTGGACAAAGTCGTGTTGGAACTGACTCGAGAAATCTGCAATGTGTCGCCCAGCGTTCTCACCAACAACGAGCATCTGACGGAGATGGGCTTCTGATTGGGCGTGGCATTTGAAGCCGTTCTCGTCTCTGCATTGCTTCTGGCAGACTTGACAATACCAGCGAAGGCGCTGCAGGCCTTTCGACTTCATCTTGTTCGCCAAATACTTTGGCGTTCCGACTGAAATACACTGTAAAGGACGCTATATAATAGACGACATGGACACTTGCCTTCTGCACGGGGCATGATGGGCTAAGGAGTGATATGGCTCTGTGTCTGGTGCGGTCTTGCCCGAGATCAAAGTATTGTGGGTGCTGCTTTTCCCACGCCATTGCTGACAAGTGCTTAGACTGCATTTGCACAGCCATTTATGCAGACCACAGCCTGCAGTGAAGTTGACTAACCTGGCCAGGGACCATATGGTCAGCGACAAGGTAAAGGGCAAGCAACGCGCAATAGATCCAGAACTTGGCGGAGAAGCGTCTCGCGCAGACTCTAGATGTCTAACAATTCGATTCACAGAGGGCATCCCGGACCTAAATTTATTCGTGACCAATACTGATGCTGTTCGGGACGTCAAGACAAAGGTGTGTGCGCTCGTTCAGCTAGGACATATTTGACTGATACAACATTAGATGATTGCTGCACGTCCACAATTGAAGGACAGGCGGTTGAGATTGATACACTCTGGGCGACTGCTCACGGACGGCACTTTACTACATCCCTGGTTGACCACCTTGGAAGAACGACAGCTGCGCGCGAAGACGTCCAATGATGAATCTCCACCCTCGATGCGACCTCATATCATCACGTGGTTACATTGTTCGGTTGGGCCCAATATCGACCCGGAGACGGAAACCGAGGACAAATTGCAGGTAGGCAGGTCGCTTAGCTGGCTCGTTAGGCTGTTTACAGACCAATGGAACAAGGTCGCGCAACTTCGCCCATTGCGTGGTTTTGACCGCTTAGTCGCGGCAGGGTTTTCAGAGGAAGATATCTCCAACTTCCGGAGGCAGTTCCATAGCCAATCGTCATCAAACTATCTCGACATCGAGTTCGAAACTGACGAGGATTGTACGTGCATGACATGCTTCAACTCCACCTAAGTGACCCAATAGTAGATGACGAGCACGCGCGGGCATTGGAAGAGCAATGGATCGATTCCATGGACAGCGCTGGTAATGCACCGTTGGTGCAAACGTCGGCGCTGAGTATGATTCTACGCGGCATCGTCCTGGGCTTCTTCTTTCCTATATTGCCCATATTCTTTCTGCGCGATGCAAAGCCCGCTGCTTTCTGGGATGATGGAAGCGTGGTCCAGCCCACAGAAAACGTTATTTTTCCGTACGGTGCTTCTGGTACCGAAGTTAGTCTGGTTGATCTGAAACCTCTTCTAGCCGGAAGACGCAGCTTGGCATTGTCGTCGGGTTTATGGTGAATATATTATTCGGGGTGTGGCGATATCTGTTGGATCCATCCTGATGGTTTGTGATAACATGGTCAATAGCTAGGTATAGGGGAAGGGCGAGCATGAACGTTAGACACTCCATATGGCACTGAGTTCCCTCCGCTACAGCACTTACATTGACTACCGAGTACAATTTTACTTCCAAGTGACTTCCAGCATAATTCTTCACAGTCAAATCATGTCGCCAGCACTACGGATAACCATTGAGTTGTAATGCAGAACAACGTCTTAATGTGCTGTTCACGTGTGACGCCGGATAACGGGGTCACAGTCACACCCTCTCCTCCCAAACGCATCGGGTCATATTCAAGTGAAGAGCGACGGGACTAGACTAAACCAACATGTCTCGTTCTCACAATACACAACCATATGGATCATTTTCTTCGATTCGGAACAATCGTGAATCTGGTCTTTGCGTCAGAGCATTATCTAGCAAAGAACGACGTCACACACGCTTCGCTTCTCCAATCCTTGCCGATGGCTGCCTTTTCCTCGCTCTCAGAAACGCGATGGACCCATCCAGAAGGAGAACCAGTATCAATCACAGACGATCGCTTGCTGGCAACGACTTTGAACTGTGACTTGCTTTCAGACGACCGAATGCTGTGCTCTTCCTTGTGACGTTTAAATATCTTCCAAGGCAAGGTTCAGACGTCATTTGATGGAAGAATGAGAGCGCTTACTTCGTGTAGCGCTTGCGTTCGGGTCGCCGAGTCGCTCGATTTCGCCTCTGCCATACGATCTCTAACGGAGACCAACTGTCCATCGACATACTCCATTCCTGTCCGGATAGCACCCGCAATCGCCCTCTGGATCTGTCGTTTCACTAGACCGGTCGCAAGTGGTTTTAAGGTTTTGTATAACAAGTCGTGCTTCGAATCGCGTATCTTGAACTTCAGCGAACCGACCTTGACGTGAACATCCTTGACTTTGAAAACAGAACTTCGATCTTTCCCTGCCGAGACAAGGTTGACAATGGACGTAACCCCAGATCCTCCGATGATGACATCCGCGATCCCTGAATCCACTACTTTGGGGAAGCCAGTCTTCTTACGGAAAAAGAATGCAACATCGCGCATGTCAGCCTGCATGTGAGCAAACGTGAAGGTGAATTCATGGTGATGCTCGTCGGCGATGGTGTTGTACGGGCTAAACTTCAAGTAGTTATGTGCGACCATCGTAACGATGTTCGGGAAAAGATTGCGGCCCTGGAGGACAAGATTCTCAAGTACAAGGTCCAGTGCGTCGTCAGAGTACTCAATACGCGGTATTGGAAGGTATCCGATCTGGCTCCAACTTGTAAGAAAATACGATCAGTCAAACTAATGCACCATACCTTGTCCACTAGCGTCGGTACAATTACCTGGCGAATATCTGACCACAGCTCGGGCTTGAATTTCAGACCTCCCTCGCTATCAAAGAGCAAATGCCTTGTCAGCCGAGCCCAGTCTTCCCCGAACTGCCTATTGAGGGGGTCGTCGGCCATGGCAGAGAACCATTCACCAATGGAATTAAACACATTGTCAAAATGCGAACGATATTTTTGATCCCAGAATTTCCTGCCCGACTCGCGGACATCCTTACCCTCGCGGCTACACTCGTCTCCAAGGACGTACCCAGCTTCCAACAGCAGCTTCAAAGCATCATTGGAGGACGAAACCTTAATGACAATGGACACCTACCTGACGTATAAACGAATTCAAGCGCTTGAACCAAGCTCTGAATTCCTCGTCCCGGCGAGCATCGTCGTTGAGCGCGCCGATGGAATCAAAAATAAGATGCATACTCTTCCCGTTGGCAAAACGTTCAAGAAGTTGTCGCAGTTCTGAAACTGATCGGCGAAGAGAGGGATCCTAATTGGGAGTCAGCAGGTGGGTCCCATGGAATGGAGTAAACACCAAGACATTGATGATATTGCTTGCCCTCTCTTCCTCCTCCTCAGCTGCGCCCTGACCGAGTTCCGCATATTCTTCCGCTACAGACAACAACCATCTGATTGCATCCTGGTAATCGTCGTGTTGCTGGCATTCAACGATGACCTTTTTTCCGCGGTAGATAAACTGATCGCGTCGTTCTGGAGGAAAGTATTCGTCCGACAAAAACTGGCGCCCTTTGTGAGTGTACTCTGCTGCACGTTTCTTCAGGCTTTCGGGAGAGCGCTCGGTAAATTTTCCCTTGAGATTGCGATCAACCATCGAGGCAAAAGGGAATATGGCGCAACAGACTGACTTTGACGTCCTTCAGACGCTCTTTAAAATCACGTTTCTTGCTCTCGACCTCAGCTTCCTCTGACGGGACCGTCGACGACCCCTCAGCAGCACTACACAGAGGTAAGGCGCGAGGCCATAGCTATTTGTGTGAGACTCACCCTTGTGGTGGAGACTCTTTCACCTTTGGACTTGTCTGGCGTACATGCTCCACGACATGCTCATCCACGTCTGAAAGTTCCTGAACAGCCCGGACTCCCTGATTCCCTTCACCGAAAACTTGGCTACCGCTTGCCTCTCCGCCATTGGGTGTCTTGACAGTGGGTTTGTCGGTACGGGGGTGCTGCTCGACGTGTATGTCGGTATGTGGTATCTTCACGTCAAGGACTGGCGTTTTTCCGGTATCAACCTTTCGTCCTCCTGCAGTAACAAATCCGCCTTCCGGCGCAGATTCGTCTACGCCAGAAATAGCTTCTTCGCCCGGTCGAAGAGCCTCGGCTGCCTTGGAGACGCCCTTTGCCAACAGGTCGCGCCCGATGACAGAAAAATCGGAAAGCAGCTTCCGGACTTCCGAGTTCGTAAGGATGAGCGAGAGCAACGTACGAAGGTGCCGTACAGCTACCACACGGTACATATCAATCATACGCACACACGACAACAAGAGGATGTGTGCGCACCGACGCGACTGTCCTCCGACAGCTTACTACGGTCGGGTTGAGGCGTTTCCCCAAGGGCTACCTTAGCGCTCTCCGTGTCGATCTCGCGCGTGTGCCATACAAAATTTTGAAAAAGTTCGTCAGCATTCTTCTGCTTTACAATGAGACGCGCCGTCTCGATGATCTGGCGGGAATCCTGCACAAGCTTTCGTCCACCGGGAGACAGCTTGTCGGTATCCACAGGCTGAGCGTCTCGGAAGTAGGACAACGCCTTGTCAATTTGGTCATTGGTAGGTATACTGCCGTTTCTGAACGCCTGAACGACGCCATACAGTTGAAGCTAGATCTCCGCTCAGTGTCGAAAGTTGGGATTTGTCTGTAACTGGTACTCGCCTTTCTGTCGACGTCGGCAGCCTGCGCCCCTTTGTCCACTGGGGCGGTAACGGAGCCCGCTGCGGGGTGCTCTGAAATATCTTGTGGTGCTGGTGGCAAGGACATGCGTGCGGCAAGAACGTGGTGATAGGGAAAATGTAAAGGGACGGCAGTAAGGTGTGGTTTATATACCTCCTATTCGCCGAACGACGTCATCAAGAGCGGAGACCACTTGCCTTTCGAGGAAGTCCGAGTCGGTCTGAAACCCCGAACATGCCGATGCGCATCAGCCCAGTTCTCAACGACAGCCCTTGCACACCACTGGCTGTGGCTTTGTGTCTCCAGGTCAGCGAGATGAAGGGGACATTTACCTTTGACTCCATGGCTGGTCCCCCCATCTGAGTCAAACTGGACCGCTCAATGGTCGCGGTGACCGCGTGGTAATCTACCAGTATAACACTAATACTAGGATACATAAGCCGAACCGCGTCCGACCGACTACGCTCTTCAAATGGGTGATGGTTCGAGCAGAGGTCATGGTCGCCACGATCGCATCTAAATAATCCTCGTTCAATGGTCTGTGGGTAATAGACGCCTCATCAGAGGGTATTATTTTCTCGTGTCATCAGACCTCCATCTATGTATAGCCAGTTTG
Source organism: Fistulinella cinereoalba (assembly GCA_038089115.1). Lineage (NCBI taxonomy): Eukaryota > Fungi > Basidiomycota > Agaricomycetes > Boletales > Boletaceae > Fistulinella > Fistulinella cinereoalba. Next base: position 39,025 of record JBBPKG010000078.1, on the reverse strand, counting down.
GCCGAAATGTCTTGCATGGGAATGAAGGGGCGTAATGCTCACGCAAAAAAAAAGAGGTGTGGACTATCCCTGCCAAGACCACATGTCTTAGGTATTTAATTATACCTGCGTCAACAGTCGGGCCCGCCCGTTTCTGGCTCATTCGCGCATCCGCCGGCGAGTCAATAAAGGGTCATAGTCATGAACGCACCACGAGGTCACTGTTCCACGCTCCCAAGTATGGATCTACCAGTTCAGAAGTATCCTAAGCAGCCGTGGAAGGCGAGAGCGCGGGGTAGCCGTGTGACCTTACATATAGCCAGCGAATCCAGGGACCTGAGCGAACGACGTTAACGAGGTCTAGGAACCGGTTACGTTGGCATAGTTGCAGTTTACATTACAAACTTACACTCACCTTATCAGACTTTTATGCTTTCTTCAAGAGAGGGACGCAGGACGCAGGATCTCGTTTCATAGCAACTTCATGGACGCATCACCGAGTTCCTATGCCGGCAGGGCTGCGATCAATGCTGTCGGCGACGAACGTGACGCAGGGTACATAAACTTCCGAGAGTTCAGCGCAGTTGACCTGTCGGCTCGGAGATGAGAATGTCCGCCCGGGAACATCTCTGATCGTATCATCCTGAAACAGATGAACAAGCGTTTACTTCGTTGTGGGACCGAGAGTGTTGGCTCGAGAAGGGAGCTCCAGAGCCACCTCGACGGTGTATTACGTACCAGGCGGGTCACCTAAAAGCCAGCTGCGACGTCGTTAGTCATTCTGGTCGCCCGAAGGCACAAGTTCAACGGCTGTGCACTGCTGCCGCAATTCATCACGCGCATCAAATAGCTGAAATGACTTGGTGAACTCTCGCTCACATTGGGACATGCGTCCCTGAATCGGGACGAGGGCCTGTTATCGTTCAACGCTGTGCCGTCCTCAATGGAAAATAAACCAGCAGTCCCAAATGGGACAGGGGATGAGGATGTCCGGGGTCCAGTGCGATGGACGAACGTTTGAGCCAACGATGCTGGGATTGGGTGACGAGAAGCCAAGTCAACTTCGCGCAGCTGTGCATGTGTGTAATAACCACGACAGGGTTATTCACGTAAGTACCTGGATTCCACTGGATGTCGAATACTTCCATTTCGACATCGTTTGCATATAATACAAACCCTGACGAGACCAGATTAGCCACATTCCCCCCTCTCTCCACACTTCTCCTCCCCTCCCCCTTTACCTCCGGCCTCAGCTTCGCTGAATTGTGTCAGCGATGTTTAATGATTCCGTTAGCTTTAACGGTGGCACTCGCGTCGAGGTGCTTGATCGAAGATTTCGTTAACGTTTCGCCATATTAATGCCTAAGATAGGTCATCGCTGTCCTCGCTAACTGCGGGAGAGACACCGATAGGGCGAGGCGCGCCCTGGTGACATGGATTCGACACAAGCAAGCAAAAAATCGGAGCACCGAACACATCCTCGTCAAATTGCGTGACATCGAGTCAAAGGCGCGTCCGTTGTCACCGGGCCACAGATCCCCGTTTGACACCCCCCAAGTTCATCCAGGACCTCTCCCTGCATGATGCTTTCCGCGACGCCAGGGCTCAAACATTTCTGCCCCGGCCCCCAGATCTCCCGCCCGTTGATTCTGACAGGAAAAGGTCTAGCAGTCAAAGGGTGTTCTCATCTCCATATTCCCCTTCTGCGCCTGACCGTAGACGACCGACCTCGGTATCCTCCTCTGTCGTTGAGATCTCTCCTGATGTGGTCGTCCAGAAAAGCCCGCAATCCTTCCGCTCTTCGGGAAACTCGTCGCAAATGTCAGAACTCTCTTTAGGGAGATCAAAATCGGGTGCCACCCGGCCGATATCACAACCACAGGGTGTCCCACATATTCCTCAAGCCCGGTCACCGCCCATTGAAATTCCTCGCATCTTGCGACCAGGGCTCAGTTCGCCCATCACGTCCTCCCCAGAAGACGCAGCGAGCATGCACGCCAGACCTCATCACCTATCTCACCCAGTCGTCCTATTCTCTCAATCCCTGAGTGTAGCAACCCCACAGTCCGCCGACTCCCCAGAAACGTCCGCCCCTTTTCGCCGCAAATACTCGGATCCTCACGGCTACGCGTATCACGCCCGCATTCCCCCGGAGCCTGTACCGCAGGCGAAAATATCAGCACTGCGTTCCCGGCCACGCCGAGACGCGCAATCACCCGGGACGTCTTCCTCAGAAGAGTCAGATATCCGCCAGCGGCAACTCCACATGGCCCGGACGGTCGGCCGTATGTCGCCAGGTCGTTCCCGAGTCGCGCCACCAAAAACGTGTCCACCAGATTTGCCCCTACCTCCCATCCCTTCCGATGACCAAGGCGTGGAGTCGGATGATAATGCATCCAATAAAAGCACGCCCATGGACGTCCCTCCCACACCTGTGCGATTTTGCACGGTGCAGGGATCCACGCCTGTGCGTCCGCTGCCGATTCAGCCCATCCCCAGCCCTATTGCAGGCGGGGAGGAATGGGAGCAATTGAGCACGATCGATGACAATTCGCTGCGGCAGTGTTGGCAGGGATCAAACGGGTCACTGCCTTTGCTACGCGAGATGGCTCGACAAGACAGCCCGGTGTACGAGTTCCACGAAGACTGCGGGGGCCAGAGCGGTGTTCCGCCTCCCCCCTATGCAAAGGGGCACGATACACCACCTGAAACGCCCACCATTGGGGATGCGCTGGATCGGGCGGTGAGCGTGTGCGGGGACTCCCACGATGTACGGCGCGAGGTCTCCAAGTGCATCAAGTTCTATCGTGGGTACGAGCCCCCGTATTGGCAAACACGGCTCCAGGCGTGCGGTTTGAACGCCGAGGCAGCCAAATATTTGGTGGACGAGATGTCGAAGCAGGTGGACTGGGCAGCTTCGTTCAACAGAGCGGCTTGATCGTGCCACGCTCATTTATGACGATCTCTTTTTTTGCTTCATGTTTATTTTTGGGATTCGTGGATATCATGTAGGGGCCGTTCTCGTTTAGACGGCCGTTATTCTTGGTTTACTTAGTGTACTTGTCCATCCTTGTCATCCTCTAGCTCTGCACCGATACCATTTACTGATCAGAGAAGCGCGTGAATATGTGTCCGGCGCTAGAGTTGCCGATATCCGAATGACTTCACACCATTGAAAGTTTAATCTGCCCAAATGGCTACCTCGTCCTCCCACGCAGCGAGATCCGGAACACTGGGGGCGAGATAGCTGGGCGGGCCCCCAGCGTATTAAGCTCAGCGCTTGGCAGAATTATTTTCTCATGCATATCGCATCTGTACAAGGTTCCAACCGGTCGTGCTCATGAATCCCAACGTCCACCCGCCCCGCTCTGGACGTCTAATGAACATACATGCTGCCGCTCCACCGATCCATTCATCACTCGACTTCCATTCCGTGCTAGCCACACATGCTCCGGATGGCCGCGCGCGCCAACGAACCTGGCTGTGTCCCAGCGAAGGGTCCTGCCGGATGGATCTACGGACCAGTGCGCAGGCGTCGCTGTTGGGGGCAATGTCCCTCTCGGCATCGAACAAACGGAATGACGTACGCTTCGTTGCCAGAGACCGATGACGTCCTGCAAGGTTCGATACCTATCCGCGGGGTGGGCCGACGACGACGACGACGGGACTTCAAGCTTCAAGGGCCGGCGGCGGCGTGACAGCCTCCCGCGCCCATATTACAGGTCGCGTACCCCTGCCAGTTGCCCCTCGTGGAAAACGGTCCGAGGAACTGCTGACCCGCGCTTGTCCGGGGTCGTACGTGGGCGTCTGTAGCGAGCTACCTCAGGACCGGACATGGCTGACCCCTGGCGCGGCTTACCAAAGCCACTGGCACTGCTGACCGCCCGTGCCCATCGTCGTAGGGGCATCGGGGTATGAGCCGTGCAGGGCCGTATCGTCGTATGATGACAACACAGCGCTGCGGGGACACGATGAAGCCTTGGTCAGACGAGGCGGGGCAACGAGTCCGGCCGCCGATCTCACGACCGGGGGTCCCCACTCGTCTCCCACGCGCGCGTAGTAGTACGCGGCAAATCCTGTCGGAAGCGGCGGGGCGATTCAGTAAGTAGGCTATTCTTTTTTGCTGAGCTACGCGACCAGACTAACGCGATGGGGATCAGATTATCGTGGTCATGTCGTAGTCAGCCGACCGGATGGGGTTAAACACCCTGATCCGCTCTGATTGTCTGAGAGAGCACGCGTTCACGGTCGAGAATCATGTCCGAGTCGGTCCCATCCTTGTTGTTTTGTTATCAACGCCTAATGGAAGACACGACGGAATGCATACGATCAGCCGCGCTGGAAGCATAAGGTACTGTTTTTCCGCTCGTGCGTGCGAAAGAGGAGGGAAAACCAAACGAGGTTCCCGGTCCCTGACGCAATGTGGACCTGTCTACTGTTTCTGGACGCATCCGATCGTTCGTCTTATTGCATGTGGAGCAGCGTTTTGAGGCACACGCGCGTGCTGCGACATACACTGAACTAAATCGACATGGCAGGATCACCGGACGGACGTCGACCTGACGGTCTAGAACTCGGTGCCTGTAGATGTGCCCCACTTTGTGGTGAGTGGGCCATGCCATGTCCCGTTGTCATTCTGCACGCTCGATGATGTCCGGCGTGTCCATCCCCGCCTTCTGATAAAGGTATCTTTGTTTCTGAGTGGTTTTTTGTCTCACACCAAGGGTTCTGATTGTAAAGCTTAAAACGATGGATTATAGATGATGATGGGGAAGATACTTGCACGTGCGATAGAATGACAGAGGATCATGGGAGTCCACCGTTGATCTTATTTACCTCAAAACGGGATTATCCGAAACATCATAATTATAACGGCTCCTCCATTGGGCGCCGAGAGCTTAACCTCAACAAGGATATCCCGTTCACATGCGAGCCTTATCCCGTTACGCTCTATTAAGTAACGAGGTTCTAGACAACGCAGCAACTGCGCAACCCAACGAGAAAACGCGTGTGATAGAGGATTGGGGGGTCTTTGTCACCAGATCCCATTTGAATAAAGATATCAGGGCAAAGAAGCACCGGAAAAGAACCTACTACGTCGCACATTCTTATTTGCCCATACATACATACTTGACACTTGGGAACGATATTGTAATCCCCTTTTTTCATTAAGGAGCATGACACAGTGGATGATGTCGCCTTGTTCAGTCGTCGCGGTGGTCCAGTTTCCGTTTCTTGTGTCGCCGTGGGTGGTCGGGGTCACTCGTCGGCGGCAGCAGCGGCAGAAGAACAGGCTTCTTCCCTGTGGTACATGTGCTCACGCTCTCAGTCGCTACCGTCGTCGAACGCCCTGGACCGCCGTCGTCTCGGGTGTCCGTCCTATCGTCTGCACCGCCGATAGCCCCCACTTGCACGCGTGTTGTCTACAGGCTCGGCCGGGCCACCCGAAGGCGCCGCGTCTCCCATGTTCGCCATCGACAGCGCGTCCGCGTCGCTCGGCACAACCTGAGCCTCCGACATCGGCGTCTCGCTCCCATCACCGCGTTCGTCTCCTCGACGACCCGGCCCACTCCCACGCTCGTCGCGGGCTCCACGAGGACCAGTGCAGTTAGCGGAAGAAGCATCCCGTTCGCTCGGTTTCGTCACCATGCCCTTGGCAACCAGATCGCTCGAGGGTCCTATCATGGCGCTCGCCGATGTCTTCCGCCCCGGCGCACGCAGTCTGATCGTCAAGCGAGATCGCTCGGCCGATACGCTCGCATTCTCCACAGAGGCCGCGGCAGAGGTGCTTGGGATCGACGTCCCGTCCTCGGTCAGCGCGCCACGCAAGATCGGTAGTTCTCGGAGATTCGACGGACGTATAGGCTGGTATCGTGCGTGTTTGGCGGTCACGCTCGGGGGAAACACGTCCAGCTTGGGTACACCGCCGAGTGGGGGCGCCGATCTCGCCGGGTCTTCGTCATCGGAAGCTCCGGGCCGTGACATATTCTTTGGGGCACGCGGAGGAAGCTTGATGTACCGCTTGCCCTTGGGCATCGAGGTCTGTCTCCCCTTGTTTCGTTGGGTGTTTGTAGCCATCTCGGCCTGTTCGGACGCTGCTTGTGCACGCTCTGTAGGTTTGACTTGACGGCCAGAGTGAGTCGTGACTGGTTCCGAAATGGGAGGTGCTATATGAACAGCGCGGATCGGAAGTGCTTGGGAAAAGAGTCGGCTCAGCACTATCATATTCCTAAAGACGGTCCACCTACGTTTCCGGATGCGCGAGCTTGTCTCGACATAGAACGGCAGATCGTGGCTCATCTTAAAATCTATATCACAATTGAGGGCGTCATCAACCCAAGACATGACGTCCAACCACGAACCAAAACCAAACGCAAAATCCTCGAGCGCCAGGCTGTCCCGCCCGGAGATGTGCATGTTCTTGAAAGCGGACTCGACGAGCTGGTCAATGAGCTGGACCTGACCTTCCCAGAAGCTGTTCACGACGATTGTCAAAAGCTAAGAGACAGGTTAGCGCATGCAACGGCGAGGCGACGAAATCTCCAACGAACGCTGGTGATGTCAGTGCCCACTCCCTGTGTCCCGTGTTGGGATCGAAAATACTCTCTTGCCCAGCGATCAATGTCGACAAAGTTTTCAATGAGCTGGGGGCCAATCTGTCGTCGAGGATCGGTGCAGTTTCTTGAATCGCGATTCACGAGAAGTTGAAGTGCGCCCAGAACGGACTGGGATGGTTCGTCTATCTAACGTGTTCATCAAACGGTGTGCATATACACATTGACAGCGTACATACAGATATTTCGAGCCTGGTACCCAGCGGAAATGACGTCTGACGGTCTGCATAATCCTGCAACAGTGGTCTGTTGTGCGCAATCCATTCCTGGGCGGTCTGCGAAACAGGGTCCTACCGATCGGGGACGGGAGAAGCGAAAGGTAAAATAAGACACGCACGATCTGACCGGTGTCAAAGATGAATCCGAGCGCGGGGTCCACTGGTGATGCTGATCGTCGATCCGAGTGAGTGTCGTTCTCCTCCTCGTCTTCATCCTGCGGCGCCCTCCACTTTTCCTTTTGCACAGCAGAGAAGCGCGGGAGCACATCCTTTGGATCGCTAGTGCATGCGTCAAGGTGGATGACGTCCTCGAGACGCAGTGGCACGCATTCTGGCGACGGTGGGGAGAGGTTGGCGGTCGGGAGCAGCAACGTGGGGTAGACGGCAGAGGGCATCCGTTGTGAAGACTTGTCCGCGTCGTGCGCGTGCCGC
>JBBPKG010000078.1:0-15361 GCA_038089115.1 Fistulinella cinereoalba | reverse complement strand
GTATGACCGTTTGTTCAGTGTCGTCCTCCGGGCTTCGAGTCTCCGGAGAGATTTTCCGTGCACCACTCGTCTCTTGCCCCGTACTTTTAGGGACCTATGGTACGTTTCCTGCCCCACATCGTTTGTTTTTTAGGGTAACCTTTGACCTCCTAGCTCATTTTCCACCACCCTTTCACTTTCAAGCTTGACCACTAATTTGTAGTTCCCCACGTTCTTGTTCCCTCCCACCCCCCGTGTGGCACCGCCTGCCCCTGCACACTCTTGGCGCCATGTCTGCGTATACCTGAGCCTGGACACCATGATTTTCTGATCCATGTGGCCCGATCGTTGCCACAGCTGTTTTACCTCGAATGCAAAACGCTCAGGTAAGTTCTGCATCATCCCTATGGCTGCGAACGCAGCCACGCATATCCACACCCCTGGTTTCATCCTGAGTGCAATAGTCGGTGTCTTTTCCAGCGCAACCGCATTTTTCCCGCGCGGTACTTGCATCATCTTCCGCGTCCCACAATACCCACATCAATGTTTTGAATTTGACACATCGGTTCTGGCCCCATCCTTATCATCCCAAGTGTAGCTACTCATCCCTTGCGCCACCTATTTCATCGGGAGCATGCTTATGCTCCAGCCTTACCCATGTGCCACTCTGCACGCAAGATAGGATGACATGGGGGTATTATCATCTCATCACAGAATTTATCAGTGTCGCGACAGTCATGACTGCCCCTTATCAGTATTGCTCAGTAACACTTTTGAATTGTACCCTCATGTGGCCCAGAGATTGCCTAACTTCACGCGCGTCGGACGACTTCCTGTATGAATTGGGTTCGAGAGTGAAGCAAAAAAGAAAGCCAAAAAACTTTGGCCAACGTGGGGATCGAACCCAAGACCTTCGCGTTGCTCAGTTCCCAAGCAGCTACGAGGACTACGCAACCGCTCAAGAACTAGAGTATTAGCACGACGCTCTAACCAACTGAGCTAGTCGGCCGTTGGCGAAGATTTCATCACTACCACTCAACGGCCCTTGGGGGCCTTATATACTAGCTATGCCCTAAGAGGCATCCGCACTTTCGCATTGCAAGAGTCTGACGAACTTCCATCCAAAATATCGCTCAGCCCCGCAATGAGTCGACCTCGGTAAGTACATGTTCGTGACTATCTTGCATCTCGATGAAGATCAATCGATCATTGACTGAAAGATCCCGAATGCAACAGCCAACTCAGTGCAAGAGTTGAAGACTTTACCTCCTCCCGATGCGTGGACACTTCCGTATCGTATGGTCTTTGCTATATAGCCACTGGCATGCTGGGAGCTCAGCCTGGGAGGCATCTCTTCCCGATGACCGACGACCGAGGCATGGCCGCCTTTTGTATATTCATCATTGTATTGATTGTCTTTGTCCCACTATTTCGGGGACCAACTCCTGAGGTGTAGCTGCTTTAGCGCTGCATCAAAATTTGAATCGGACGGTTCAGGATGGCCTGTGCTCGATAGGATACAGCCACCTTCTTGGCATGTGATCGCGCCGAATCAAGTTTTAACTTTTCTCGATCATTGTACGCATGCTCCAGCCACTTGTATAAGGTTATGCAGGAACCAGAAGTGGTTTATTGACAGTAAGTGGCTAACTCCGGGCCGTGGCATGGTAATGGCATCACTTATGTAGCACTGATCTTATACATGTAGATCGATAATTCTAGTAGAAGTCATCATTCTTCCGACGACATTGTCGTCGTGATCATCGCCCGTTAATAACGTAGTTATGGTCCTACGCCGCCATGTCCCTTCCCTCAGACTCCGCGTCAAATTGTGACTCAGAACGTGAGTAAGGTGCTTATATTGTGCCATTTTCTTTTCCAATTAACTGCGCTTGGTAATAACCGCCGTACAGCGGCCGGGCAAGCGGGGCATTTAACGGGCTCCCTGGACCGAGTTGTATGTATTTGTAATGCCTGCCAATCCAACTTGAGGCATACCACTGGCAGGAGCCAAACGAAGCATCACAAACCCACCCTGATTTATACCGCTTTGCTTGCAACGTTCTAGCGAGCACGGCATAGGTATACTTTCAGCTCTCGCACTCCTCTGGGTAGGAGCATCTTTGACTGCTTGGGCAAGTAGTTCGGGATGTCTCTGTACTTATGGCCAACCTTGCTGGCCCCCAGCGAGCGTCTCTGCAGAACCCCAGTCCCAAATTTCCCAGCCACCCGTATATCCTTTCCCAAGTGCATCTGCTTGCTACTGCACTGCGGTTTTCGCCAACTGGCGGGACGCAACCTGGCGCTCATCCATGCCCGGAGAGATGCAGTCGCCGAACCTCGAGACGTTTACATCTGAGAACGGTACCATTGACGCATGTTACCACAACACGTCGATTACGGGCGACTGCGAACAAGGGAGCATGCCCGTTATTGGTATCGACGCACGCTCGGTGGAGGACTTGAAGGCTGCTGTTGCGTTTGCAGTACAGCACAAGTCGAAAACGGTCATCAAGAATACGGGGTAAGCGGTTTTAGTCGATGACTATGTGGCAAATGTGTGATCTGAGACGTCGTGCGAGTAGCCATGATTATGTGGGGCGCAGCACGGCACGAGGTTCCTTCGTCGTGTGGACGCACAATACGAAGAATATCACACACAATGCGACGTTCATCTCGCTGGGGCCATCACGACCTTAAACCTAGCCCTATAATGCCTTACCGGTGATTGCAAATGGATTGTGGATATTGGGTAATGTCATATCATCTAAAATAATAGATTATAAGGCGTTACAGCGCTAGGCTAATGGTCGTGATGGGGAGGACCTCTGAGCGAGACATACGATGGTGAGTTGTTTTGGATTGTGCTCCAGATCTTCATTGGTCCTACTTAGCTGTGACTCTTGCTGCCGGCGTGCAATGGGATGAGGTATATGCCGCTCTCAATGGGCACGGACATTTGATGATTGGCGGTATCTCCGACATTGGTTCATCTGGTGGATGGTTGGCAGGCGGCGGTTATTCTGCACTGTCGCCCATCTACGAGCTGGGTAGGATTAAAGCGTGAAAGCGTGTTGTTCATAAATTAACGGATAGATCGTAGGTGTCGACAACGTCGTAGAAATGCCTATCGTTCTCGCTACAGGAGAGCTCTTGATCGCGAACGAGTACCAGATTTCGGACCTTTTCTGGGCATTGCGTGAAGGTGGTGGATCCACGTACAGCGCCGTCCCTTCCGTCGCCTACCGCACGCATCCGTCCGCTCCAGTACAGTTCTACTCGTACCAGGCTAATGTCACGAACTCCTCGGCGCTGCAAGAGCTTGTCAGAGGCTTGTTGCTATCAAAGCCACTTTACGGATGACGCGTGGGGTGGATATGGCTACGTATCTAAAAATCAGCTAGGTTTCCATTATATTGCACTCAACATGACGAACGAAACGGCAGTGAAGCTTGGCGCAACTACACAGCCTCTCTGGTACCGTTGGGTGTCGTCTATACAGAAATATTCCTACCTGGTATCAGTTGTATCTGCTATCCGCCAAATGTCTTTACCGGCTCAAATGGCATGACCTCATCTCGACTGCTCTCTCCGGACACCATCGCCAGCAACCATTCAGAGATCGCCGAGGTTCTCATCGATTGCAGTGCTACATTCAAGTACGTGACGCACGACTTTTACCTCCTTGATATCTTCAGTGTTAACGATTCCTCAGCACCATCGGGGGTGGGAAAGTCACCCAAATTGATGTTGACTCTACCGGGTTGAATGCTGCTCGGCGCAGCACGGTGGTAGAGACACTGTGTTCTATTGGTTGGGATGACGACTCATCCTCGACGGAAATCCAAGCGGTGATTTCGAAGCTTCAAGGATGGATCAAGCAAATGTATAATTTGTCGCCCAACCGCGGTGCCTATATCAATGAGGTTCGTCCGTGTTACAGTCGGCTAGGAGGTGTGTGCGTTAACCAACGTTGTCCCTTTCTTCAGGCGTCGTTGTTCGAAGTCGACTGGCAGACGGCGTTTTTTTGGCTCGCATTACTCGGAGCTCGAGAGCATCAAGGACGTCTATGACTCATATCAGCTTTTCGTGGTTGCAAATGGCGTCTGAGCGGTGGAACCGAAACTTGACGTGCCGTATTTCCTTGATCCCAGTCTATGCATGTGTGGATCAAATGTGGATGCAAAGTATAAAAGTTGCAGCGTTGAGATGGATGGCTGCCACGTTGCACTACAAGAATGATACTGGATAGAGCCAAGCTAACGTTAGACTTGAACCGAACTTGAAGCATTTCTCGCTCAGCACTGGAACTGGTGAGGGTGCTGACCGTCGACGTGACGGTATTTTCATTGACATGTTTAGCAGATGAACCGTATCCAGTCTGATATTGACGTTTGGAGCTCGGGAGGCGCCCAACTTTGAATTATGGACACTGAATCTGATAAAGTTCGTCCTCGAAATCCTGTCATAGTTGCCAACACCTGTGTATCCCGATGCAGGCTACGTTATGTGTAGCTGGTACATTCCAGAAAATCGGAGGATGTCCTTGGACGAGTGGCTGAGTGGACAGGACGACACGGGCGGGCCACAGGGAAGAGACAGTGGTAGGGTAGTGGGCTTACCTGGTGGGCCCGAGCGTAGGAGGTCCTAGCCGATGAGCTGGGAGGCGGGCGGGAGACGTGCCTTGCAGCGAGTCGGGTGCGACGCAGGCGGGTGATGGGCGACGGGATGGCCTGTTGCTATGGTGGCGCAAAGAGAAGCGCTGCCGCGTCCTGCCTGTCCGAAGACGACGCTACGCTGCGTCACTGGCAGACCGTCACTCAATTCCTGGATCTTCCTGCCAGTGAAGCCAGGTGTTTTGGCGCGCGTCTCTTTGATCATGGCATAAGTTACCGGTTCGTCAGGGAACTGTAAGCACTCCGGCTTACGTGGATCCCAGTATCTATATACATATACCGCCTGTGATACTGAATGGTACCCATTCAGTATTTCTGCCTTTTGGCTTAGTGGCTGAGCGCGGCGGTCCGGTCATTACAGGAACCCTCAAAATTAGCCTGTATTGTAACCAGCTTCGAGTGCATGCTGTAAGCCTGTTCCAGGCTTACGACGCGGATGCCGCATGCCTCATCAGGATGACATCTGGAGATGGCATCCTATTGGAGGATATATACATAGGGTGGACCGCGTAGTCTTGCGATCACCTTGTTTTTTCCCTCGTTTCCTTGTCTCTTTGTCATCGTGCTGTATAGACGCCCATCCAGATATCCACGTTCCGTTGCCGTCCGAGTGGCCTTCCACACGCCCGCAAATTTGCCATTATCTGATACGATTATCACGATGTTTCTCGTTTTGATTCAACACCCTTGGCATGCGACGCGCAGCACCACAGAACGCCACCTCGCCAACGAGGCTCAACGTAGCGAGCAGAGCAATCAAGCCCAAGTGCATTCGGGCAACTTAGCTTATTATGCTGTTTTTCTTCGGGGTCAATGGGGATTTTGCCGGTGTTGCTCCAAACGCAACGTGGCACGTATGCAACATTTTCCCCCCGGCCGCACCTCCTTTCTCCAACCAAATGGGTTCAGGGGGAGGGTAAACGTCACTGCCTTAAGCCTGTGCACGCTCCCAAGGGGTCGCATAGCCTAGGGAACTCCGAGTGTTGGCACAAAATTTTTTACCTCTTCATCGTGACCGCATATATGGCGGTCAAGTTTCTGTAAGTAGCATATCACAAAGCTTGACATCATACCTTATCCAACTGAAACCCTTAAGCACGCAAGAAATGAAGGCGTTGTCTGCATTTCGAGCCTTCCTCACAATCCTTGCAATTGGTCCATGGACTGTCGGGGCCAGCAGCTCCGGGTGCCTCTGCACCTATGGTCAACCTTGCTGGCCCTCAGCGCTCGCCTTTACGCAACTACAGTCCCAAGTTTCCCAACCACTTGTCTACCCCCTTCCAAGCGCGTCCGCGTGTTATCCGCCCTCTAACCCGTCGGGAAACTGTTCTGTGGTGCTTGCCAACTGGTACGACGGCAATTGGCGCGCTTCCATCCCTGGGGCGATGGAAGCACCGAATTGGGAGACATTCACGTTCGAGAATGGGACCATTGACGCATGTTATCGTAACACATCCATCACTGGCGTCTGTGGGCAAGGTAGCGTTCCTATCATCGGGGTCGATGCGCGTTCTGTAGAAGACATACAAGCCGCGGTCGCGTTTGCCGTGAAGTACAACTTGAAGACGGTCGTCAAGAACACCGGGTAAGTGATTCTACTCAGGATGGACTATGTGGTGATCTGACAGGTTGTCTCGTGGCGAGTAGTCATGATTACCTTGGACGAAGTGCAGCACGCGGTTCGTTTGTCGTATGGACACATCATATGAAGAATATCACGTACAATAACACGTTCGCGCCCATTGGTGCGCCAGCCGGCGAGACCTACGAAGGTGTGTTGCTGTAAAATATGCCTAGAACATCAATGAACCTCCAATCATTGTCCGACTCTGCACAGCCGTGACACTGGATGCCGGTGTACAATGGAATGAAGCGTATGCCGCTGTCAATGAATACGGACGACTGATGGTGGGTGGTATCGCTGTTGGTGGCTCTGTCGGTGCGGCTGGCGGCTGGCTTGCTGGCGGCGGCCATTCTGCATTGTCACCTACCTATGGACTTGGTGAGAACGTGAAGCAAGACTATTCTGACAGATTTAAGTGACAAATTGTAGGTGTCGACAACGCTCTGGAAATATCTGTTGTTCTCTCCACTGGCCAGTTCTTGATTACAAACAATTATCAAAACTCGGACCTCTTCTGGGCTTTGCGTGGTGGTGGTGGATCCACGTATGGTATCGTTACCTCCGTCACATATCGCACGTACCCCTCTGTCCCCGCCCAGTTCTATGCCTATGAGGCGAACGTCACGAATTCTTCTGCACTACAAGATCTTGTCGGCGGACTGTTGCGCTACCAAGTTCAATTCACAGATGACGGTTGGGGCGGATATGGAACGATTGGCGCCAATCAAATGAAATTCTTCTATGTCGCACCCAACATGACAAATGAAACAGCGGCGGCAACCACCCAGGCCTGGCACAACTATACAGCCTCCCTAGCACCGTTTGGCGTCGTCTCTGTGGAGACAACGCTGTCGGTACCTTCCTGGTATCAGCTGTATCTAACGCTCTTCACCAATGGTACCGAAAATGGCAGTGATCTCATGTTCACGTCTCGAATGCTCTCGCGCGACAGTATAGCGAGCAATTATTCAGAAATTGCAGAGGTCCTTATCAACTGTAGTGGCAGCTTCAAGTACGTAATGTGCCCCCCTTTCGCAGGCATTGGGCTCACATTATATCTGATAGTATGATTGCCGGCGGGAAGGTTAGCCAATTTGGTGCCGATTCTGCTGGATTAAATCCTGCCTGGCGAGATGCAGTCGTAGAAGCGATGTGTGGGATTTCTTGGGACGAAGGCGCTTCATCCACGGAAATCCAGGCATTGATTTCCCAGCTCAAAGGGTGGATCAAGCAGACTTACGACTTAACCCCCAACGATGCTGCGTACTTCAATGAGGTGTGTTTGTGTCATGCTTGACGAGGGGCCATCTGTTTTCTGAACTTTCCTCTTTTTATACAGGCATCCTTGTTCGAGATCGACTGGCAGAAGACGTTTTTCGGTGCACACTATTCGAGCCTTAAATGCATCAAGGACGAGTATGACCCTTACCGACTTTTCGTGGTCGCAGAAGGTGTTGGATCCGAAGAGTGGAACAAAAATTTGACTTGTCGCTATTGAGTCCAGTTGCAAATTTTCCTTCCTGTATTTATGCAACTTTAATGTTATTGTCATGTTGAAACGTTTGAGGAGTGATGCCACGAACCACATACGCTTACATGACACACCTAACATTGGGCCACTTCTGCGGAACAGGCTAGGTCTTCAATAAATGCTACTGGTTATCGAAGGTTGCTTTAAGATGAGTTGTATCGAGTAGGTGCATACATCACGATCATCAGTGACCTGTGCAAATACATTCCCTACTGGCATCACTGAAGTTCTGTTTCACACATTCACTCTCGGCGATGTGTATGTTGCAAATGTGTAGTCTTTCCTTGTCAACGGGTGACGGGTGACGAACAGTCGTGCCAATTCGAAGCCGACACATGCTGGAACGCCGGCCGGGCAAATCAGATCGTTTACAAGTGCGATGGGATGGGGGTCCATGGGGCGAGGGTAATTTCATAGCTGCGCTTCATGCAAGCTCAGATGGTGCATGAACGTAAACCTACAACGTCAAATTGCCCAATAATCCATGAATTGACAAGGTATAGTGCGACACAAAAGAGACAGAATTTTCATCGTCACCACCACCGTATCTCCGACCAGAGCAATGGGCTAAACACAACACAGGCCGTCCAGAACTACAAAAAAGAAGAATCCACGTCAACTCGGAACGGTGAGGAACAAATGTTCGACGACACACCACTTGTAAACTTTTAATAAGGAGCAAGGGATACTGCCATACAGGGGGCGCTGCGAACGTAGAGCTAACTGCGTTCTTCGTGTTACGAACAGGACGAGGGTGAGCAAACATAACCCATATCGAGTAGAACGCCACGCTGAAGAAGTGGTATGCTAGTAACGCAGGAGAGGGCGCGATGCTAAGAAAAACGGGTAAACATCACTTGATTATGTACAAATACCGTAGACCTACCCGGAAAGGAGGGATACGGGACCACGGATACATTCACCACCGCATTCAAAGTATTTGAAGCAGCCATTTTGAAGCACCGCCAGACATTCATCTGTGTTATCATGTACCTCAGGGCCTCACAAATTACCTTGAAGGGACGTACCATCTGCGCCAAAGAGATCATAAAGTGCGACACTGAGGATGTTGATCGTCGATGACAACGGTTTACGATCCCAGTGCCAGCGCGCGAGCATGTCAGACATGTGATTCCAATTAGAGTAATTCTCGATGTTGCCGAGCATCTGGGACAGAATAACCACATCATTGAGAGCAACGGTCATCCCACCGCCGGTAAGAGGATGTCGCATGTTCCAGGAATCGCCAAGAAGGAATACGCCCTCTTTGGTGTATCTTCCACCCTGTTCTACAGGAGGCAAAAACGAGTTCGGCATACGTCGCAGACGATCTCTTTCCAGTGCTTCACGGACAGGGACATGCAAGGATGCAGGGAGTTGGGGAACGACATTTGAGAGAATATGCCCCTACAACACGTGTCAGTCGAGAGCATCACGGAAGGGAAACCTCACTCACCTTGAGATCTGACGGAAGTGGGTTTTTCACGTCTACGAGCATACGAGTATCGTTTTGTGAAACTTGGTATAAGAGGACTGGTCCATGTCCTTTAACAAGAACAACCGTTCCATGTTGAGGCATTGGTAACTGCGCATTCTTGAGAATGGCACCGACGAAGTGACTTTTCGTGGATGAAGGACGGGCAGACTTGCCCATAACCGCGCTCCTGAAATTTGAGAAACAACCATCTGCGACAATCACCAAGTCCGCAAAAAATGCGGTCTTTCCCTCATCTCCGCCTGGGGATGGCCGGGTAGCACGAACGCCCAACACGCGGTTGGTGTGTTCGCATTCTATAAGTTCGTTTACTGTAGCCTCGATCACGTCGACACCCGGAGCGCGCTTGGCAAACTCTCTCAGGCGCATAATAAACCTGCCATGGTGGAAACTACGGCCTTCTCGCTTGTCCGGATAGGGAATGTGGACGACATTGCCGGATTGTACGACGCAGTATCCGTACTCTGGAACAGAGTCTATCTCCTCCAATGTACCCTCTAGACCAAGTTTCTGTAAGGCAGCGACACCGGCGGGCTGCAGCAGTTCGCCGACAATCCGATCCGGCTCAGCAAGGGAACGTTCGAGCAGCGCGACGCGAATGGGAGAGCGGCGTATCTTGGAGGTTATGGTGGAAAGTGCATGCGCCAAGGCGGAGCCGGCTACACCTGCGCCGACGATGAGGATGTCGTAGTGGTCCGTGCGCATTTTGTCGAGGTGGAGAGAGGATGGCTGACCGCGGACGCGAACTATCCCTGTAATTATGATACTAGTGGTCCGAGTTATGGGCTTGCTGACTCAGCATAACATGTGAAAGTGGGACCATCGTTTCGATTCTCGAAACCGACGTGTATTCATGATTCACCACTCTTTCACTTGGTCCTTGCAGTAGGGCATAAAATCAGACACTAGATACCTCTTGAGGTTCTCTAGGAAGATGCTTGTAAATACTGGAAGCAGAAAGTGGCTTATCGAATGTCACAGGTTTATGTGACAAATGGTGTGATGGTGTGACCGCCGAATAAGTTGGCGGGCGAGCAGTAAGCACGCATCACCGCCAACAAGTACGTCAGTGTGATATACTTGGTAGCTCACCCGTTGATGGTGTACTGAAGTCATGTAGTTATGAAAAAATTGTACAACACGGACGTTCTTCTTTTCGTTCACAAACTAATACTCAAGTTGTCGTAGTGCCAGTGGCAGTCAGGGGTTACACGTGCTTATGTAATATTTTACTCCCTGTCTGCGGGCCACCGTGACCTTGAACAAGACTTCGACAAGTAATGGATACTACTCAGTGTCATTCCCCCAGCAAATTGTGACTAGTTTGAACCCCTGCAAATTCGCGACATGGCGACACCACTTCTCTCATTTCACAAGGAAATTCTGCAAGAAATTCATGACCCATCAACGAGCGACCTGCTTATTCTTGCACGCGGTCTCGGACTACGTCGAATAATATGTACGCTCATGAAGATTTACGATTCACCACAGAATCTGGTTCTCCTTGTAAACGCAACACCGGAGGAAGAGGTCGCTATTGGCGAAGAACTTGGCATTATAGGTTGCCGAAAGCCTGGCTTGCGCATTGTTAGCTACGAAGTGGGTAAGCGGGACAGGTTCGTGCTCTATCGATCGGTCAAGTGCAAATTGTTCACACTTGTCAAGGCAGGACTTGTACAAAACGGGCGGTCTTATCTCAGTGACGTCTAGAATACTGGTCGTCGATATGTTACAGTCTGATATCCCCATTGAACTCGTTACCGGTATCATCGTTTTGCACGCGGAGCGGTACGTTTCCATTGTGCCCCTTGACGTAGATGTAAACATCCTTCAGCGTGACTGCGTTAGCATTGGAAGCATTCATTGTTCGATTGTATCGTGAAAAGAACACTACTGGTTTCTTAAAGGCATTTTCAGACCAACCTGAGTTCATTACCAGTGGAATGTCCCCCCTGAAAAATATCATGAAAGAACTCCAGTTGCGGACGGTTCACATTTATCCCCGGTTGGTCGTTCCGAGCAAGAAGAGTGCCACTTCCTGACAGTGGGCTTCAGATTCCATCAGTCCATCAAGGAAACACTCGAGAATCGTCGGCCTGACGTCGTGGAGTTGTATGAGCCCTTGTCCGACAACATGTCAGCCATACACCATGCGATAGTACAGTGCATGACCACAACTCTCTCAGAGTTAAAGCGCTCAAATACCACGGTGAGTTACGTGTCCTATCGTGTGCCCATGATAATGATCTCTCGCTCTAGCTGGACCTTGACGATTTAAATATTGAGAGTGCCTACTTCAAGTCGTTCGATGCGGTGGTACGAAGGCAGCTTGATCCAGTGTGGCATAAGGTAGGGCCCAAGACGAAACAATTGGTGAGCGATCTAGCAACACTAAGACGTCTATTAATGTACGTAATGCTATGAAGTGAGGCTATTGGTTGTTGATCGTCTCAGCACAGATACCTGCTATCCTACGACGCTCTTGGCTTCCATGCATACCTTGAGATGCTAGTCGCATCTAATACGACCACTGCGACTGGTACTGCCCGACAAAACCAATCTCCGTGGATGCTTACGGACGCCGCCAATGTAATCTTCCAAACGGCCAAACGACGATGTTATACCCTCTCCAAAACTAACGCAGATCGTCCATCGACAACAGTCATTGACCTCGTGGATGACGAGGACGCCTGGGACGCTTTAGACGACATACAAGGCAGGGGGAAACGACCAGAAACAGTCAAACCCTGGCTTCCTGATGGCATGGAGCCCGTCCTCGAGGAACTTCCAAAATGGAATTCACTCGCCGAGGTACTGCACGAAATTGAACAAGAGATCATGAGGCAAGAGTCGCTTTCGTCCTGTAAGCCTCCCGCGCCCGACATGTTCGGATGGTAACCATATCATTTCAGACGGTCGTGGTTCGAACGCTGTCCTGGTCATGACGTCCTCGCCACAATCCTCTGCTTTGGTCAATGAATTTTTATCGAGGATGGATATTGATGCACCGAAAGGTGAACGTGGGAGGGGCATGATGGAATCGAAGCTGCGCCGCTATCTGTTTTGGAAGGGTAGACTCGCAAGCCAGAGATCTGCCAAGAATGGCGCCTCAGCACAACCAGATAAGCCTCCCCCTCAAGCATCTGGTAGTTCCAGTTCTGCGAAGGTAAGCGAGGTGATGCAAAAGAAAGACAAAGAGAGGGCAATGAGAAGCGCGAACCGTCGAAGAATTCGTGGTGGTGCTCCATCTTCCACGGCGTTGAGTAAAACCAAAGAAGCCTCCAAACCTGAGGAGGTCATGGTGCTAGATGACGATGCAGAGATCGCAGTATTGTGACTAGATTCTTTTTGTTCCAGCATTTTCCACTAATTATGTCTGTTCATCTAGTCTGGCATCACAGGGTACATCCACGAACGATCCCACACCTTCTGTTCCTGGGGAGGATATGGAACTACTGGCAGGGATGCTCGCTAGTCAAATGAATTCCGATTTCGACATGGAATATGGTCTACTTCCGCCTCAGCAGACCGTCATCATTCGCACATACTCCGATGACACGGACGACCAAGTCTTGGCGGAGATACAACCTAAATTCATCGTAATGTTCGAACCGAGTCTCGAGTTTGTGCGTCGTATCGAGGTGTACCGCAATTCAAATCCTGGCTTGGGCGTCAGAGTTTACTTCATGATCTATAAACTATGCTGTGAGGAGCACAAGTATCTGGCAGGGCTCAGGCGCGAAAAGGAAGCCTTCGAACGTCTCATCAAGGAGCGCGGGGTGCGTGCCATCTCAGCCGTGTGTTGTCATATAACCGCTAACTTTTCTCGTGTAGTCAATGTTGCTACCAATTTACGAGGACAAAGGGCTTGGGAGCAAAACCGGAGAACAGATCATCAAGTCGATTAGTTCACGCCTGGCAGGCGGGCGAAAGGAGCTAAGTACACAGGCTTCCCAGGTATGAAGGAACATCTCCTGTTCTGCACAATCATAGGTAATGGATATTTTAGGTCATCGTCGACATGCGCGAATTTCGATCCACTCTTCCTTCCTTACTACATGCATCGGATCTCCTAGTTATTCCTGCGACGCTGACCGTTGGCGATTACGTTCTAACGCCCGATATTTGTGTGGAGCGGAAGAGTATACCCGACCTAGTCTCAAGTTTTAATAGTGGGCGGTTGTGAGTTGCAGGGCCGCGCTTACACACCTTGGGCGCTGTTAACCAGTCTCTCACACCAAGGTACACACAATGCGAACTCATGTCAGTGCACTACAAACAGCCTGTTTTGCTCATCGAGTTTGAAGAGAACAAGGCCTTTTCACTGGAGGTTTGTGCTTTATACGCCAACATACCCGCATGACTTTAACCATTCCTTGTAGACGGTGTCAGAAACGGCCAAGACATATGCTAAACACTCCAAGCAGTCCTCGAAGAAGGCCGGTCCGCCTGCCGAGTCTGAGCGAGCACCACCTGTGATCCAGTCTAAGCTGGTGCTACTTACGCTCCACTTTCCCCGCCTCCGTATCATATGGTCGTCCTCTCCGTACGCAACGACGGACATATTCAACGACCTCAAAGCGAACAATGCTGAACCTGACCCTTCCCGTGCCATCGCAATCGGGGCGGAAGAAGATCCGAATGTCGGTGCTGGGATGAACGGAGCGGCCGAGGAACTTCTGCGCTGTGTACCAGGCATCACAGCCAAAAACATCAAATATGTGATGGGTAAAGTTCGGAGCGTACGCGAGCTCTGTGAATTGAAGCGGGAGGAGGTGCAGAGCATACTAGGCGTTGAGCCCGGAAACCTCTGTTGGGATTTCATGCATCGGGGAGAACGGGCGAGGCGGACTGGAGGGGAGTCGTGAGTCTTTGGAGTTTCAGTCGCTGTCCGAACATAATATTTACGATTTTTTCCCTCGGGTGTCCCGAGGTAATTGGAATGTAAATGCCTCGCTCAACTGCTATACATGCTGTCGTGTTACAATTCGTGTCATCATAAGCGGGATACACTGCCGCGGGACGCAGTACGGTTCAAATTTTCGGTGGCTTTCGCCAGGTTACATAGCAGAGAAGTACATATCAGGCTGTGCGCGCTTACACGCGAGCAGATATTGAATGTCCCAGGAGCCAACTGAGTTACCTTGAGGTATGGATAGAAGGGTCGCCGCGCTGCGAGAATCATGATGACCCGTCTGTGCATGGACAGTCCAACCATCGACGGCTGGTAGAATTACATTAATCCGACCTTCAATGTGACATATCGCGGCGCCATTGTTACTAGCACTGGTGAGTCGGAGTTTTCGTATAATCAATTCGCCGTCAGAATTATTGGGCATAGGGCACGTAGTAGGACCGCAGTAGGCCTAAGCCATGGCTCTAGGTCAACCCCAATCTGTGCGACACTTATCGCATTATCGTATCACTCGGGTCGGGTCAATCGGTAACCCGCCGGTAACTTAAGCATCTCTTCCCTCGATTCAAACAGATTGAAACAGGTATTGTAGCTCACAAATGTTCAGTAGTGCAAGTTGCTGGTGCTGATCAGTAATCCGCCTGCCATACCATACTGGCACCCCCCGAAATGATTCTCTCATAACGCATCTCATGTGTAGAATGGCAACGGAACCTCCTAATACTCAATCGAAAATGCTTACTGCCCCACAAACTCAAAGCGCCCTCATCGCACTTCTCCCTCTATGATCCATTCAATCTCGATATCGAGTCTTATCATCTACAAGGGAACCCTTCGGGCGACAGTTTGAAAAAAGAAGGCAGAGTAGCATATTAGAGTAATAGAGAAGGAAAAACAATGTTAGCAGTTGTTTGCTCTGAATTGGAACGACCGAGTAAAGCAAGGCATTCTTCATGGCGGCAAACGCGGGATAGTGCAGTGTAGAGCTGACCATGAGTGAAACAATCTGTGCGCAAATCGAGGACGGTGCGAGAGAGAGTAAGTCCTTGGCAACCATTGAAGGTTGTGGCGTAAGCAGGTCGAAGTGGGAATTGTTTACGCTGAACAGTCCAACCAGAACGATAAGGAGTGAATTGGAACA
>JBBPKG010000077.1:50192-65769 GCA_038089115.1 Fistulinella cinereoalba | reverse complement strand
TCGTCGCCGTCGCCGTCGTCGTCGCTGAGATGGCCCGGGTAGAAAGCCGTGCGAATTTGTGACGGGAGCCTGCTTGCCTTTTGAGCGTGATGGTGGCTGTGCAGTATGACTACCGACGCGAACCAAGCTCATTGAGCCTCCTTTGCGGACAATCAACACGTGTCATACGCATGCCCTCCCGCCCACCTCCACTGCGCCCGCCACCGTCCGAACCCGGCTTCCTCACCGTAGATAGACCGCTCGATAATCCTAATGCTGGCATCTATACATTCACTTGCGCCTTCTTCGCCTGCCAACCATCCAAACCCCTATGTAGTTCACCCACATCGTGCCATAATGATCGATCATCTTATCGCTTAATTCTTGTCCCCGTCTGCTCCGTCCTTGGCGTCCTCTCCCCTCTTGCTCGCGACGCCCGACCGCCCGCCAGCAGGTTACAGTGCCTGGTGTCAGGACCGAAACGTTAACTTGACGTTTCATCATTGTCCCCTCAATATCTCAAAAAGCACCCGGATCCTATCACAAACGTGGGTGGAGATACGCAGCATCCTGCCGTATTCCCTATCGATCTCATATATTCTATTCGCTTGGCGTTATCTACACATCAGTTGATACGCTCCGTCTTTTCGTCATCCGTCCCTAATCTTGACTACATCTTCCTCCGCGGGCTATCCAACCGACGGACGGGCTGGCGCTAGTGCGATCCCACCACTCTCTGACATCGATTCTCAAATCCTCCCGCAGTTGACGCATGCGCGCCACAGCCATCTATGGAAACGTTGTGCACCTGCCAATTCCTGCCGGACAAAAAACGACCGGGTGGATCATCTGCAAATTAGGCTCCACAGCCCATCATATCTCCCGATCTTGTCGGCTCCAATGTTCAACGTTCAACATTCAATGGCCGCAGCGCAAGTGCGTGGATCTACTTGTGGTGATCCTCGCGCATGACGCATTGCATCACCTTGATAAACTGTCTCATGCTGTGCCAGCGTGCGCCCAGAACCTCCACGTTACCCTATTGGTCCCAGTGCGGACACACCCGAGGAGCCTGGGACCAGCATGCCCCGACACTGCCCAGCTTCGTAAACCTACTCTCTGACCACCCGCTACGTCGACCAACTAATTTACTTACTCATTTTTCCTGCCAAGACAGGATAACACAGCAAATCCATTCTTGCGGCGCAAAATGGTCCCATCCGACGGTGAGCATCCTCATCAAACTTCACACTGACCTGTCAACCAAGTGGTTCGTCAGGTGCTCTCAATGTCATCCTCTTTGGCGAAGTCGGCGTTGGAAAAAGTTCTGTCGTCAATCTCCTCGCTGGCGCCCGCGTCGCAAAAATATCCTCGGACGCCAAGGGCTGCACCCTCCAGTCTACGAAGCACACCGTCAACCTCGACGCCACAGAACTCCGAATATGGGACACTGTCGGCCTCGACGATCCCGAAATGGACTACAACAAATACCTCGCCGCCATTGAAAAGGCCCATGGGCTCATCCGAGACCTGGGGCATGCAGGTGGTGTCGACCTCCTGCTGTTCTGCATACGCGCTGGCAGGATCACGATGACCACCCAGAGCAACTTCCGGCTGTTCTACGAAGTGCTGTGCAACAAGGAGGTTCCCATCGCATTGGTGGTCACTAATCTCGAGAGAGAGACGAGGATGGAGGACTGGTGGAGCAGGAACGAACCGCACATCAAGGCATACGGCATCAATAGCATCGGGCACGCTTGCGTCACCGCGATAGAGGAAGACGAAAAGTATGCCGAATCGAAAGAGGTTCTGCGCAACCTCTTGATGTCGCAGGTACACAACCAGCGCAGGTTCTCGATGAAGCCTGAGTCATGGCTCGCCGTTCTATTGCAGGGTCTGAAGAGCTTTCTCGGCGGGCACCGACAAAAGGGCAAAATATTGACGGTCCATACATTGATCAAGCGCTGTAACCTAGATGGCGACACAGCGAGGGGCGTCGCAAACATTTTGAACTCCCCTGTCAGTGACAGAGGTTACGCAGATAGTATGCACAGGTATAGCCGGTAGCGCATCCGCATCATATTTTAGGACACCCGATAATCCGTTCTAGTATCTACTTATGTCTCACCCGATATCGATCATCATGATCTTATATACTCAGCTGATAACGAGGACTCGAAGATGCCATATGCCATCCAACACCCGTTCACAAGCGACAGATTTTTGCAACCGATCGGCCGAAATTTGGCGAACGAACGTCAACGCCTACGCAAAGAAGTTCCATGTCCAACTCGTCATTTCACATCTTCTCTGCGGCATCTTCGCTTAGCATGCTACGCGTTAGATTTACATAAATGAAACTTGAAGATGACGCGATCTTGGCTCTCAGTGCTTGCGACCCCCGTACCTCCATAACACCACGAGGAGATGACGAACCCAGCCTGGGCCACAGTTGCAACTCAAGCCCACAGTGTTAGTGCAAGTATGAACGCCGGACGCCACACCTCTGAATGACGCATATCCGAGTCCGGCCCATGGATGCCGCATATCCGATGAGGACACGGTCGCATCTTCGGCTCCATTTGGGCTTCGATCTCATGCGAACCACCTCTCGTCCGAAACTCCTGCCAGCTGACCCGAAGGGGCATTCTAGATCGCGTTCCGCTCCGAGCGCTAGCGGTGTTAGTCAACTCGTCGGATTCCGTTCAGGTTGCAAACTTTTTTATGTACATACGTGCAACACTGTTGATTCAGAGGTTACATAGCCGCACTTGGCGCCAAGCGCTGGACCTCCAACTCAATTGCCCTCCGCGATGAAATCTTCAGCAAGTGAGTCAAAATCGCTGCCAAAACGTAAGCAAATTACTAATAAAGCCCAACTTGAAGTCTAGCATGGTTAGGCATGACATGTATCACATTTTGCTCAATAAACACGATGCGTCGTTGCCGGTGATATGACAATCTACCAACTATCATCAGAGTGGCGCCCTCAAATCTTGAATAGCCTGTTAATTTATTTACATCAGACTCGACTCGATTGTCAACTCTATAGATTTAGGCTGCAGCCAAGTTATCATATCTACCACTATACACAAAATGGATACATGGGAGCATGCAACTGAGGAATGGGTGACCGGCACCCGCGAAGCGCCAGTTAACTCGAACTATAGAGGGTTCCGTTTGCTATTTTCTCGGCGACTTCTTCTGCTACCGACTGCTCCAGTCTGCATCGCTTCGTCAACACCTTCACGATATCCTTTGGTTTCAGATCCCTCTTCAAAGGAGCATGCATCCCGAAGAGGCGCAGAAACGCGACATACCACTCCTCCGGTGGCATAGTAAACCTCCCTTGACCATTGTATCCCGTCAGCAGCCGTTTGATGTTTCCGTTCGATTCTTGCGTTTTGCGATGGTAAGGTAGTCCAGTGACGCAGGCATGACCTGCCGATTTGATACCGTACTTGTCCAGACTCCCCTCATTTCTCACCCACCAGTCCTCCATGTTCTCCTCGCGCTCCAGGTGTGTGATAACGAGAGCGATCGGGACTTTAGATCTGCAAAGAACCTCAAAGAACAACCGATAGTTACTCTGCGTCGTCGCCGTGACCCGGTTTCCACGAATGCAGAAGAGGAGCAGGTCGATACCACCCCGGGTGGCAAGCTGATGGATAAGGCCATGCGCCTGATCGATCGCAGCCACAAAGCCATTGATACCCATCTCTGGTTCTTCGAGGCCAACAGTGTCCCAGACGTGAAATTGGCGGCCCTCCACATTGAAGGTGTACGGTTTGAACGACAAGGTACAACCCTGGACGTCCGGTGACGTATTCGCGACCTCCCTCCCCGCAATGAGATTGATCACTGAGCTCTTTCCGACGCCCGTCTCCCCAAACAAGATGATGTTTAACGAAGGAGTCATGATGCTCTATCCAGAGTTTAGATCGGCCTCATCATTCACCCAACTGGAAACGTACGTATCGTTATCGTTCAAAAAGATGTATCAAAATGGGCTGTATGCGAGTATGGAGAAATGTCGGCTTTTGAGGAGCGGGACAATGAACAGTACACGATGGTGAGGGTGATGATGGATGTAGCAGTGAAAGCCAAGCTATTGCAGTATTTGTGTTTGGTGAGGCGATGAACGCGGCTCCAGAGGAGTACTCGGTGATTAATTGCCTGTCAACAGAATAGGGGTGGACACGAGGATGGGCGCGTGCCCTCCATGGGGCACGCACCCATCGGTCTGAGCCCGGGACTGAGGGCTGGAACGTGGCAGGTGTGATTCGGAGTTCCTAAGGCGGCTGTAAGGCTCGGAGTTCGACTCTGCCAGCGTACAGTTAGAGGTGAGTCGGTACTAGTAAAGTCAGTTGTCTCAACTTGAAAGTTGTTTCTTCGACACACCACTGGGTCGTCTTGGAGCCTTCCAACCGTTGGAACTTGGTGACATTGAGTAAGTAACGTTGCAACTTGCTAGCGGTTGTGTCAAGCCACGTGGAAATGACTCGGGAGTCTAGTAGTAAGTCCGAGTCACATTGCCATTGGCAAGCATGTCCGAGTTCATGGTGACTTGTGCACTAGCTCACTGCACGCTCTGCGGCCTGAACGAGTCGTTACGACAGGTTGTCTTCGAGAATGCGATTATGCTTGTCCTCGTTCGACATCCTAGACGTGCTGGGAAGGGTCACTGAGGTCGGAGCACATACTCATGTCGCCGTGTCACGGTTTTGATTCTTGGACTCTTTAGTAATGATTAACAAGTATATAGATATCCTAGTACCAAGGCGCTACCGATTAATAATCTGAATGTGATCAAACGGGCGGGAGGAAAGTCAGGCTCGTGCATTCTCGCCACCAGACTGCAGCGGGGGAATCAACCGGTCGGCCAGTTCTCGAGCCGTCCGCCCATTCAACTCGCACTTATCCATCAAGATCCTCTCTAGTCGAGGCGCCGTCTCTCTAAAGTGCAGCAAAGTAGCAGCCGATTCGAACAGGCGAGTCATCCAAGAATGCACCGAATCTAGGATGTCTTTGCGCCCTTTGGTTTGCTTGACACAGAACGATAGGAGGGATTCTCTCGACTGCCCCTCCATATGTGGATTGGCCCCTACGCGACCCCTCTCCCGTCTCAAACCAATATAGCCTGAGAACGTGATGTGGTAGTCCCGGATGGTGGCGTAGTGTTGGTGCCACCACTGACCGGCATCTTGTCCCTCCTCGAGTTTCGTGATGGCAAGCGCACATGGAACTTTACCCCCACAAATGATCTGGCAGAATAGACGATAATCTCGTTGCAGGGACGTTGTTGGTTTTGAGTTGCCAACACAGAAGAGGAGCAGGTCGGGACCAGCTCCGTTCCCAAGACTGCGTATTAATTCGTGGATGGTGGCGACCGAGCCAACGTAGTCTTCCATTTTGGGGTCGACGAGCCCAGGAGTGTCGTGCAGATGGAAGGTCCGACCACCCTCCTCGATGGGATACATAGCGGTGGTCTTGGTACACGCCATGGCATCCGATGATACTTTGGCAATGTCTGCCTTGGCAATCAGGTTGATGAGTGAGCTTTTGCCAACACCAGTCTCCCCCAACAGCACGATATTGATAACTTTAGAATCGCTGGATGCGGTAACAGAATTCTTGCCGGATAATATGGCAAGGAACGAACGAATTGTATTCGCTCTAGTCAGTGGTTTGAAGGGAGTCGTGCATCGAGAGTCTGAATGCAGCTCGGAGTCGCGGGTGCAATTTCGAAGGATGAACGTGCGCAAGGCATGGCAGTTGTCGGGCACGGTGTCCCTCGGCCCTAACTGTCCGCTTGATATTCGAATGAAAGTGTGGTCAATGAAGCGAGGCCCGTCTTTGGTCAGGGCATCTTTATTTGTCGACCACCAGCCTTCTTGCCAATCCTCATCAGGTGTCCCACCAACGACTGCGACAGCTGGGGTCTGCACTGAATAGGCAGGAATGGAGCGATAGATTTCGCTGATCCACGAAGTAGGAAGTGACACATCTATGCAATACACAAGCAGGTGAATGCCACCGTTTCCCTGGATATTGGACATTGTGTTCTGAATTCCGCGCCCGCTCTGAGACGCAGTATGCAGTCTGAATGTATCACCATCACCAAGTGTGACAGTGCGCACGTCATACCCAGGGGAGCCATTGAAGAGTCTGGTTCTCTTCTGGCCCCTTGAATCTGCGATGAGGTCGACAACAGAACGTCCCCCTAAGGTGGTCTCCCCAATGAACAAGATGTTCAAAGTGTGCTATCAAGGCGCTCAGATAATAGAATATATTGTTCGACGAGCTCGGACCTTGGCATGGGTAGTGTCTGTCGCCACCGAGCGTGCCTTAGAAGGTGCAAGAGAGTGGGCAAGGTGGGTAGAGCTACTGTTGCCCGAACAAGACATTCTGCGAGTTCTTGTCCGGTGGGATACTCAGAGGAGGGACCGAATAGATTTAGAGCTTAGGGACGGTTATACCTAGAATCAAGTGAAAGCGGTAGAGTGCTGTTTTGTTGAACTATGATTGCCAGAGGCCAGAGGCTCCCTACGGATGACGGTTTTGCCCCCGACACGCATGAGGCAGACACATGGTGTGGACGGGACGCACGATAAAGGCATGTAGGCACCGCTGTGAGTTGCTACGGCGGTGTCAGCCGCATTCGCTGTAAGGCGGCATGAAAAGCATGTTCATCATCATTCCAGACTAAGCCACAAGCATCAACATCTTGAACGCGCATGCGCAGTCCCTAAGAACGGATCCACGCTATTGAATTGAGTGTGATTGACGAACATCCCCGGAAATTACATACACGTTTTTGCAATATACCCATAGCCCAATTATTATACCCGGTTTTAACGACTAGCTGGCGACGACAGCGAATGGGCAAACAAATCCAATAAATCGTCGGAGGGTAGTAAGTTTTCCGACGGCACCGGCGGGTGCTCCATCCTCCTCCTGTTCGGCCCCCATTCCGGCTTACTTGGGGCATGTCGCGATTCTTGCGAAGAGAGGGCTGACGGGTATTTTTCAGGTATGACGGAATACTGTGGCTTTCGTTTGGGGTGCAGTACGATGCGATTCGTCTGCGCATCGGCTAGTAGAGAGAAAAAGTTCGAGCTTCGACGTCTGGCTGAATTTGATGCCTTGATGACCCGCGCAGGGTTAAGAGAAAGGTTTTCCTTGTCACTCTCTTGGTATTCAGACCCGTCCTCCGTGCGATATTCAAAGTCGGAGGACCGAGAGGATGACGACGGTGAAAATACGGACGAACCTCGATGGCGAGTCGAGGATGGTGTAGAGACGGGTATCGACGCAGATGCAGTATCATAGGTTACAGGGTCCTGTGCAGGCAAATGGCCATGTTGTGATGGTACTTGCGAATGACCGCCATCAATCTTCCGTTTCTTATGAGCTGGCGTCATTCGAATCCACGAGTCGACCATATCTTCCCATTTCCAGTGCCCGCTTGGCCGCCTACGGTGCATACTCTTCGAATGTTTCGAACGGACGGACGAGACAATGGGGCTACTGTCCGCTTTCACATCCCCTCCGAAGCACCGACGTTCTGCCGCATCCACCTCTTCCATGAGCCGCCGCTTGAATATTGTCACATGTGTGGAAGTAGCGTGCTGAGAGCTCGATATGGATGTTTCGAAGCGATGGAGTGCACAAGCCCACAAAGAGGCATCGAGCGCAAATATTTTTTCGGAGAGCAAGATGGAAGAGTACATCTTCAGCTCCGAAAGGAAAGCTTCCATCGAGTCTCCGAAGTTCTGGCTTTGTTGAAACTGACTAAAGTGCACCACCAGCTTGGAAAATGAGGTCGGTGCAGGGCTTGAACTGTCAAGTATCGCCAAAAGGAGGTCTGGATGATCAATCGATTTCCGGAAGCTGACATATATGTGCGTCGCGAGCGAGATGATTATATCTGGGAGGCCGATAGCAGAAGAAGGGATGCGCGAACGATGGAGTTGAGCGGCATAGCAATTATGGAGTATGTCGATGATACTACTGATTGTCCAAGGGATTTTGGTAGAGGGATGCGGACCATGCTGAGTGAGAAGCATATCAAACAAATCCGACATCAACTCGCAGAGCCTATCCCGAAGGGCAATAAATTGAGCGCCATCTTGAGTGGAATCTAGGGAAGAGCTGGGCATTTCCTTGAGACTCCAAGAAAGCGCGCAGGTTAGGACAATGTACGAGTCGATATCGCAACCTTTCACAGCGCGTAAGAGGTTGTCGAAAACTTTGGAAGCCCATACACCACGCGATTTGCAGAGAGACATTTGCGAAATAGTTCCAAGCAGCATTCGACAGAAAGTAGATGAAGTAGATAGTGCAGAGTCCGACGATGTATTGTTCCCGGTAGTCCATTTTGTGTGGAGATCGAAAAGATAGTTTGTATGTGCAGGGTGGGTAATCGGAGGCTTGCCAGATGACAGAAATGCTTGCCTAAAAATGATCTTCAAGAGACGGACAGACTCATGTACTAAGCCAAACGTGAGGCAATGGTCCAGTAAGATGGTTATAAGAGTGTGATGATGGGTACAGATGTCTAGGATCACGGATAAGGCGTGGGACACGATAAAAGACCTGGTGTATTTCCTGTCAGCTATTGCCATACTATAAGTTGGTGCGAGGAATACCTGCGATAATGTGGTGGGATGGCCTCACAGACGCCATCTCCATCTAGTATGGCGCTTTTAGTGCCTCCATCCTCGTCGGTATCATCGGACGTGTATTCGGGTTCAACGGAGGTGTTTTCACCGATGACCCAAGTACATACTACGGCAAGGCTAGGAATGCGTTCCTTGCATTGTTGTGCGTAGGCGACGTGGATGATATTCTTGAAAGCATCGCACACTGCATAGACCCGTCGTGCGACCTCGAAGCCACGTGCAGAACAAGTGTCCAGCGTCAACTTCTTTGTCCCCACTGAACGACAATATACGGTGAGAGGAGGAGAGCTAGCGGGATCCCAGGAGGACGACTGCTTTACATAGGTGACGCGGGATGCTGCCGCAGGCTTTGCAAGTGCGGCCAGGCTGTTGCACTTGTTCCTTAGAGGTCGCAGCAGACGATTAATGCGAGAAGTCGTGAGATGAGCGCCACTCTCTGCCATGTCGGGATGATCATGCACTTCGCGTCCAGGAAGATCGTAGCATATAGGTAGTGAACCGACGCGACACAACAGTGCACGTGACTAACTGCTTTTGCAACGCTGATTTGGGTAACTAATAACATTAGCTTAAATATATAGGACATAGACAACTATGCATGTATCCATTACAAACCCCAGGATTCCCGAAAACGACGATGGTTGCATAAAAAAGAAGGAAAGAGCAGAAAAACATAAGCGGAAGGTTACAGTGATCCTCAACGGTCGCTGTCGCTTGTCCCGCTATCGGTCTCGTCATTTCCCCAGACAGCGAAAGCGTGTCGATATTGATTATCGCCCTCCCGAGAACCCACTTTGTGGTGTGAGTGGCTCCGTCTGTCAGAAACACCGGGTGGTATCGTGGGTGTCTGAAGATTGTCGTCAAGATCCCTATCTCGAGGGATTCGGCTACGTCCACTGAAGTACTGTTGTGCTAGGTGGAGGTCGTCTCTAGCACCTCGCTGAGCACGGTCCATGTTTGATAGTGAGTCGTCGGATGAATCAGAGATGGTTGGAGAAGGGATTTCAGAGGTGAACGCGGAGTGATAATGTTCTGAGAGATGTGGTGGTGAATGGGTAGGTCCCGCGAAGCGTCCAGGAGTGTCGACCCCGGAGTGTAGCCCCGATTTCGACCGCGACCTCGATCTCGCTGAACGAGGGAACCTGGGCATCAGAGCATTTGTGAGGGCAGCTGCTGCCACTTCGAGTTCGGACTCTGTTTGCGATCCGACTTCCCGCGCTTTCGAAGTCCCAATCGCAGTTTCACTCTGCGCATCTTGAACTTGGTTCGTCGCATTCCGACCGTCATTCGAAGCCCCTGAGGAGTCGTCAATGTCGAACTTGTCGTCGTCATCAACTTCCTCTTCGCTTTCCTCCGCCTCTTCCTCGAGTGGTTCAGACGAAATCGATGTGTCTGTAGCACCAGTAAACGTTGTTTTCCGCATACGGACCATCTTCTTTGGCCCTTCCTCCACGACAACAAATGACTTTTGTCTCTGGCGTTCGTTCCACTTCAAGGTGCGAGAAATTGAATGGAACCAGTCAGTAGACTGTTTATCCGCGCACACTGTGGGGAATGGATATTTCGAGGCGCTAATCCTGATATGGTCCCCCTCTGCTCCTAGTGTAAGCAGCGACTCAAGCGACGTTTTCCATAAAATCAACTTACGTTTTAGTTCGACGCGCCCTCGACCATCAAATGAAGCCCATGCAGTACTGCGGGAGTTGTAAGGCACGCAAATTCTGAGTTCCATGCTATCGGGAAGTAGCATGGGGCGAAAGGAAAGCGTATGAGGACAAATGGGGCTGATGAGAATAGCTGGGATTTCTGGGTGGACAAGGGATCCACCAGCGGAAAGCTTTCAACTGGTTAGTATTTCCAGACGAGATGGCCTCCAAACCAGTCTCACCGAATATGCCGTTGAGCCAGTCGGTGTAGCTACGCACAGCCCGTCCGCTTGCACTGTAGTCATGTGATGTTCGTCACCTGCGCCGTTGGAGTCAGGAATGGAACAAAGAGGGAGCCGATGTACATACCGAAAAGCTCCAACAGGCTGACGTAGGGGCTTGGCCCTCTGTCTACTACAAGGTCGTTCAGAACTTCAAACGTTTCCACCGGGCGGGTGGTAAAGCACATAATCTCCCTGTCCTTGGCGCATTTTCCTCCATCGGGTAATACCCCAGTCCAACCACCCTCAAGGGCCTCCCAACCGCCTTTCTTCAGATCCTTCATCATAATCTCACCAGTCTCTCCCTTCTTGACCGCCTTCCTGCACTTCCCTTTGTCAAATACCGCACGATATACCGTGCAGGTAAATCGCATGCGGAGGTTTACTCGAATACCCGCATCAATAGCGGAGTCGACCACTGCTTGATGATCCGAAAAGTCAAAGTTGGTGAGAAAGCCTAGAGAACCTAGGGCAAACGGGAGAACCGGCGGGACGATGCGCTGGAAAAGCCACGAAGTAAAGAGAACCGTTCCATCGCCACCCAGCTACGACTCTATTAGAATTGTGCAACAGCCCAACGTAAAAGCACTCACAGTGATCACAAAATCAAACAGGTGCGGGCTGCGACTGCACATGTCGCTGGTCCAGTACCGAAGCTGCCCCTCTTGTTGAATGTGGAAATCATCTTGGGATGTGGTCGACGACATTGACGACAGCGAATTGCTACTGGATGATCTCCTGCTGGGAAGTGGTTCAAACAGTTCGGGATGGTCACGCTTGATTCCGATAGCGTCGAAGCGCCTGGACTGTTGCAGCTGGTGATCTACATAGCTATGCAAATATCAGGACGCTGGCCGGAATTATTGACACCTGACCCACACAACAAGGCCACGGCGTCCATGGCGCGGTTTCAACATGAGGTAGAGTGCAAGCTCGCGAGTTAACTTGATAAGCCTGTTATCCCGAGCCTTGGTTACGATAAGGACGCTGTGGATGTTTGCTCGTATCCGAGCACGTCCTTGGTGGGATGAGAAGGAGGTACCACACCGTTGCGGGTGGAACGACTTACCCAACTGCTTGCTCATCTCTCGCACGCCTACGGCAGTTTCTGCAAGCTGCCTTGTTAAACTGCCGTGGTCGTCGTCCTCGCCCGCCGACAGTATGCGAGCTGATTCATCTCTGCGTGAAAAGTCTACTGGCATAGCCGTTTGATCACCTGGCCGTCGTGGTGTCTGGAGGGATTTGGCCACACCGACATCGGTGCCGAGGACCTCCCTCTCTTTTGCGTTCAGCCAGTCCTGAAGTGATGCACCCTTGTCGAGGTGAGAATGCACGAAGCACGGCGATTTGGTTGGCAAATGAGAGGGATCCATAGACAAGGGAAGCGAGTTAAGACTGGCAGGTGAGCTTGAAATAGAGGCCGGCGTGTCGCTGCTGGGAGCCTGATGGGTAATGGCGTCGGCTACGGTCGGTGATGTGGCGATGGCATGGCCGCCCGGGATAACCTTATTACTAACCAAGCTCGCAGATGACTGTTGCTCAACTACGATGTCGTGGTCCCAGGTTATATTCGTCTGCAGAGAAGACAGAGACGTGATCGATGGTCTACTACCCCGTCTCGACATCGGGGGCCGAACGGCGTTGTCGGTGGGGAGAAATTTCATGTGGGTGTCCTGGTCTGTGCTCGAGTTTGTGCGCGATATGCTCGGTGAGGTGGGCGGTGTGCTGAAAGTCTCCAGATCCATCTCCGGCGGACACATTTCTCAAGTTTCTTGCCTCCGTGAGTCTTGGACCGGTGGTGGAAGTGGCGAGGAGGCTTCGGAGTCAAGTGGATTGGACCGTACCGGCAGTCCCTTTAGCAGTGCAGACTTTCTCCTGGCGTTGAGAGGATCATCCGGCTTTATACTCCACTCTCTCATAAAACTCAGCTTGAAACGATCACCCGGGTAACACGAAATAATGGTTTTCGAAAGCAAGTGCTGCACATGTAAGATCTATTTGGTCAACATTGATGTGCAGCAACCTGATCGGGGCACTGGCGTATCCAGCCTCGCGTTTTCTCACCGCCCCAATCACGACTGGTAACGTGAAGTCCGCTTGCGCATCTGGACGGCATCTCACGGGTTGCTTCTCACTATATGATGGTTGTGTCTTTATGGTCGGTCGGTTCTCACACGCCAATGGAACTATTCTCGTAGGGCTATGATTCCATTCCCTGCTGGTGACTGGCCTTTCTGGGACGTATTGCACACCACAGGTGTCAGATAACCGCAGCACCTTCTTCGATCACTGGCAGGTGGAGACCTGGTTGCGGCCAATAATTGTAGGATCCTGAACCACAGCACGCCCACAGCCCAGTGCCCTTGTCAATGGCCCCGCCCCCCGCATTTTGCTGTCCAGTATTGATACAGAGCCATTGATATTCCTGATCCTCCTGCTGCGTCGAAACATTAATATACGAGCTCTCAGATGCAGTGTATATCGCGACGGCCCATGCTATGCTGCCTGGGTCAGGGAGTGATCTCGAATCTTGCCGATGCGGCACACCACACTGTTATGCGGTCGCTTTTGCACTTGTGGATGTATACATATTGCCTCCCGCGCCATGCGGGATGTGAAGGTGGGTCCACAGTGATGGTCACGATGTCATCTCCAGGAACTTCGCGGGTTTTCTCGCCACTACCCCTGAGCTGACGAAGATTCGCTTTCAATTGGGTCCTTCCTTCTTTTCCTCCATGCGTTATCTCCAGAGTAAGCCAGAAAGAAAGGCAACTGACGACGTCATATACATCCATGCCCTCGTGCTGGTCAATCATCATTTCTGAAACTACTTCTCAGAAGAAGACCGTGTCGCGTAACACGAATCTCTCCAGCTCCCTGTAATCTGACCTGTCTTTTGCGACTGCCCAAAGCCACATGTCCAACTTCGGCAGAGTGATATCTTTAATCCACTTTTGGTCATCTGCCAGACCGGTCTCATCTATGTGGTGTGCATATTCGACAATTTTCTCGCAAGCATCCACAGCAGCGGCACGTAAAACGTATGCTTGCTTCGAGGTGAGGACAGGTCCCTCTTTTGGGGAGGTTTTCTCTGCTTTGACTCCCGGGAATAAAGTATTGCCGACTCCCGGCGTGTCTTTAGGAAGTGTGAGTAAGGTGTTAACATTCGTGTCGTTCGCAGCATCGGGGAATGCATTCCGCAGCGCAACGTCCTTTGCTTCCGAAGGGTCCAACACGCCTAGGTGAATAAGTAGAGAAGGGAGGACGTTATCTGTAAATACTGGGACTTTTGTGGTGTCTGGTAGCGGGAACGGTGGCGGGGAAGACAACCCAAAGCGAAGAGTCACTCCGTGGATAAGAAATAGGGCCTTCTTAAAGCAATATACAGCTATTCTCAGACGAATGCGTTAAGCACCACTCCTAAGAACCAAGATGAAAAACTGACGTATTCCATCCACAACGGCCATGTCTTGAAATGCGGGGAAAGCACATACGAGCTGCAAGAATTCACTTGGTCTCCTCTTACCCAGTATGATGTATCCATCGAATACGCACGTCTTTAAGAATATCATCCACGGTCACATCGCCCCCTCCAGTGCGTTTTGATGTTAGGCTGCGTAGGACAAATGACCCCAAGTCCGGGATTCCTGATCGCTCCAAAATTTCTCCTGTCTCGTGTAAGGTCGTGTTGATTAATTTAACCAGATCATAGAGAGGCCCGCCGAGCTCTCCGACAGTCACGCCGGGCAACGTGTCATGAGATCGTTCCACGTGTATCTTGACAGACATGAGCTCGGCAATCTGCTGCGGTGTGACTGTTCTCATGCCCTTGGCAGAGAGCAAATCGCCTTGTCCAGTAGCAGAGGACAGGTACATGCCAAACACGAGTGCTCTGATGTTGTCCCATGCACCGCGGTGGGTCTGTTCATGGAGAGGTACACGATACCCCGAAGCAAAATTTAGGAGACCAAGTACGGAGAGAAAGTTTAGTTCCGATAGGACCGAGGGGAATTTGAGTGGGAAATGGAGTCCATGATTGCTTGAGACACGCGGAAACGTATGGAGAAACGAGGGCGAAAATAACAGACGCTTGATGGCGTCGTCTGTCACCTGTGATTGGAGGGAGACTTCGTAAGACGTCATTCTCTGCAGCAATTCGAACAAGTAGGCGTGCCGTCCCACAGGTGCTATGATCCATCTGCACAACTGAAGACGGCACTAACTACGTCATTTCCGTGTTTTGTAGAAGGAAACTTTGATGCACGTGGAGTCGAGCATGCAAGGAGTAGACATAAACATACCTTGATATTATGTGCTTCTCGAAGCTCTTTGCACGATTCTCTAATTGCATTAACATAGTTGCTCGGAAGAGGTGGCACGGTAGGATGTTCAGTAACCATGTGAGCAACGGGAACGCGGACGCCGTGAATGTCTGGAATAGTGTGCTAGTGGCAGACACCACTGCACTAGCTTCAAGTTGGCGCCGATAGCTCCAAGAGTCTCCAACTGTCAGTGCCAGATCCACTTCAAGTTATCACTTGCACGTGACCGCGAGCAAGCCGTAGCTCAAAATATATTATTACAGTTTATTCCTATTGGAGCTTCCGAGTTGCTAGCACTGCGGCAGGGCTATCCGGTGAAGTTCATGAACGTCATCCATCAAATCTCGAGGAATCCCAGAGTCGTTTCTGCCGGAAGCCGCCTCTGGTTTCACTCGAGCATTCCATTCGCCAATGAAGGTCGATACTCTGGTGGTTCGAGTCGAACGGTACAGCTGATTTTTTTCCACCAGGAATACGTGAGCAGCTCCTTGCTGGTGTGAAACAGGCTATGAAGGTATATCCGTGAATTTGCCTGTCCTTGTTTCATTGTGTCGCATACTGGTCTTATTTCCACCTAGAACAGGGACCAAATGTCGTCCACGACTTTGAGGGTATGCAACTCTTTACAACAGTGTATTGTTTTAGACTCATACCTCCATATTATT
>JBBPKG010000077.1:31087-42163 GCA_038089115.1 Fistulinella cinereoalba | reverse complement strand
ACGTGATTTCCGAGAAGGGTAAAATGTACGTATATCTGCTCCCGCCACTTTCCATACTGACCTCGTTCCCAATTAAAGAATCGGGCGCAAAGACTGGGACGGTTTACCACTTGAGTCTGGGTATCGACTTTATATTGGAAACAAGGAAATATCCCTCGACTCAGCCATATCCTCTTCGCAATTGCCCTCGATTACTGGTGTCGAGGAGGATGCAAGTGAACCCCATACTAGGCGGGACATGTCGCCGCCAACACCCGTAACCACTTTGCGGCAGAATCAGTTGTCCAATGAGAACATCAACATTCCCCAAGCAACAGCGGCAGTTTCTAAAAGTTTTGTCCCGCCATCGTCCTTTTATGATCAGCTTCCTAAAAAGCAGTCAAATGGACCCTTGTAAGCAATCTGTATCGTGAAGTAGTTCTCGTTAACTCTGATATAAGGCATGATCCGAATGCCGACGGGGCGGTGGTTATGAAGGCTCCTACGAAAGAGCAGGCAGAAAAATTCAACAAGAAGTACTGCATTTATGTCAATGCTCAGGCTTGGACTAACATATGCGCGCAAGAGGTCTGCCTATCGTCTCGATTGTCATTGATCCCATTATCTCGAGGCATTTACGACCACATCAGATAGAAGGTTGCTCCTCTCAGGCTGGCCGATAATAATGATACTGATTTTTAGGTGTCCGTTTCCTGTATGATTGCGTAATGGGCCTACGGAGGCACGAGGGTCAGGGCTGCATTCTTGCAGATGAGATGTCAGTCGTTTTCTGTTCTTCTCGAAACATGTTGACTGTTGTACGTTCAGGGGTTTGGGAAAGACATTGCAGGCATGTTTGAGTCGTTCTTGGCCTTTTGACCGCTGATTAGATATAGACCATCGCTCTTGTTTGGACGCTCATTAGTGAGATAGGCACTTGTCTTGTTTCCACATGTCTTACAATGACGCAGAACAAAACCCTTACGGTGGCAGCCCAGGCATCATCGGAAAGGTATTGATTGTCTGTCCTGTGTCGCTTATCAACGTAAGCATGGTGACGGAAACCAAGAACGCACACTAATAATATATTGACAGAATTGGCGCGCTGAGTTCCGCAAGTGGTGAGTCTGCTGTAGGAATGTCTTTTCTTAGCTGATGAGTCTAGCGAATTAGGCTTGGTCGTGACCGCGTTGGCATATTGGCGGGAGACAAAGACAAGTCTCAAATCAAGCAGTTTTTGAATTCGTATGCGTTCTATCCCAAGCCTGGAAGGTCCCTTGTATTCTCACGAGTACCTCTCCTAGGCGGGTTTACCAGGTCCTCGTGATTGGTTATGAAAAATTAAGGAGCGTCATGTAAGTGCAAGTATTCGCCCTCCTACTTGCTCGCATGACTCTCGAATGAACAGAAACGATCTCACATATTGCAAGTGAGTCAAGAAGTCACTTTTCCGCAGTGCAACATCTGATATGGCACGATCAGTCCCCCAATTGGCTTGATAATTTGTGATGAGGGTTTGTGGAATTACTGTTTGTAGTTTCTTTCGTGACCTCCAAGTACAACAGGACATAGGTTAAAATCTGCGAACAATAAAACCTCTACAATGTTCAAGGCGCTTCGCACGACCAGGAGAATAATTCTCTCTGGAACACCTATACAGAATGACTTGAGCGAGTTTCATGCGATGGCAAGTGTTTTTCTTTTTTTCGTTGGTTTCGAAAAAGCTTTCTACTCGTTGCTGATCCATGGCAAAATGTGTAGGCCGACTTCTGTAACCCTGGCCTGCTTGGTAACTATTTCGTTCTATCTATGTTGCTAGATATTTATTTATCTTGGTCTAGATGATTACAGTACCTTCCGGAAGGTGTATGAAGTTCCTATCCTAAAGAGCAGAGCACCAGATCGGACCGCCAAAGAACTTGAGATCGGCGAAGCGCGGTCTACTGAGGTGTGTTCACTGCCGTACAGCTTAGCTGCGGATCTCATACCAAGCTAGCTATCCGCAATAGCAAAGACTTTCGTACTACGGCGGGAGGCGACAATCTTGAAAAACTATTTGCCACCTAAATGTCAGTTCCCTGTCTTGTTGTGCTGCGCCGTGTTGAACAGCGTTGCAGATGAATATGTCGTCTTTGTGACTCCTTCGAAGTTACAACTTTCCATGTTCGCCACAATCCTCAAACCGGAGAGATTGGACACCTTAATCGAGGGCTCGACCGCCGAGTCCCTTGCCCTTATTGGAATGCTAACAAAGATCAGCAATAGCCCAGTTTTGCTGAAGGCTCAGCTGGATAAAGCTAGGACTTCTAAAGGGGAGGATAAGATACGCCCTGGAATTATGGAAGCGGTCAATCTTCTTCCAGAGCGAGCTCAGATCGAAGACTTTTCACTTAGTGGTGGGTATATCTATATTTCGATTTGCACAAATTATAGGATGACACTTCTTGAAGGCAAGCTGACTGCGCTGGCAAGCCTCCTTAAGACACTTCGACAGGTATGCCTTTTGTATGACACGTCTAGCTTAAAGATAACTGGCGAACAGCACACAGAGGAGAAATGTATTTTGGTTTCTCACTACACATCTACTCTCAATATTCTCGAAGCTTTTTGCAAGAAGCAGTCCTACACATATCTGCGCTTAGATGGGTGGGTGCGGAGTAACTTTCCGATTAGCGTCGATTAATTTCTGGATTGTAGACAAACGCCGTCCGCAAAAAGACAAGAATATGTCAATGTTTTCAACAAGTCCTCCCAACAGAGTCATTGTCTGTTCACCACTGCCTACAAGTCAAATGTCTGCTGACGTGTTTATAGTCTTGTTCTTACTAAGTTCCAAGGCAGGAGGTGTTGGACTTAACCTTATCGGTGCCTCACGCTTATGTCTCATTGATTCTGATTGGAATCCAAGGTATGTTAGCTCTTCCCGATCTTGAGGAAGCCGAACCTTACAAAAACTTACTCAGTCATGACTTACAATCAATGGCACGAATACATCGGTCAGTAGGCTCCGCCTTTCTTTTTAATTTCGACACTAATCCCCTAGTACAGTGATGGTCAAAAGCGGCCA
Organism: Fistulinella cinereoalba; assembly: GCA_038089115.1. Taxonomy (NCBI): domain Eukaryota; kingdom Fungi; phylum Basidiomycota; class Agaricomycetes; order Boletales; family Boletaceae; genus Fistulinella; species Fistulinella cinereoalba. Next base: position 39,117 of record JBBPKG010000077.1, on the reverse strand, counting down.
GTTTTCATATATCGATTTTTGACGGCCGGCACCATAGATGGTAGGTACATCCAGCGGTCCCTGACTCAGGCCTCAGCTGCTCTGCAGAAAAAATATTCCAACGGCAGGTTACCAAGATTGGGTTGAGTAACTGTCAGTCGTTTCCATTCACCTGATGATGTTCTTACTAAGCTCAACTCCATAGCCCTCATGGGAAATGTAAGACGATCACTCTCATATGACGGGCATACTAAATACCTGTATAGGAAACCGCAGGATCAAAAGCTGACTCGTTCACCCGGAGAGATGTAGGTGATTTTGTGATCAACTGCATGACAATTATAATCCAAGTTTAGCTGCGGGATATCTTCCGCATTCAACCCGACACCCCTTGCAATACCCATGACCTTTTGGGTTGTGAATGTGGTGGTGGTGGGCCTTCGGATAATCACAATGCAACTACAAGTCCCAACTTGCCTGCTGACATAGACGTAGATGAAGATTGTTCCGAACAAGGGTTTATCAACGCATCACAGGTTGATGCAGCCTACCTTAACAAGGCAGAGAAAGTGGTTATCAACTTCCTTTGTGACTGTTTGAAAAGCCATGCTGACCGGTTGCCAGGAGCTTCGGAAGAAGAGGGCTGAACTGGCGGCCCTCGGGGAATGGACTCACATCAACTGCCTACGGTATCACACTCAATACGATGTTCATGACGATGTCCTGCGGCGACTCCTTGGCTTTGCGAATGACGACGACGTAAACCAGGCGGGGCTGTCGAGACCACGATCTAGGGTGGACTCGTTACTGGATGCTGTGGACCTCGACAATATAGTGGCATTGGATGGGGATCGATGCGTGCGGGACGTTCCCGGAGGGACAATTTCATTCCTTTTTGAAAAAATTTCAACGACCAGTATGAACGGCGCTGATGGTAGTACTACAAGCTGATCAATCAGCATGAATCGGTAATGCTGCACTATCCTGTTTATAATCATGTTATACGGACTTGCCATTCACTAGATACTGTTTCATAGGTAATTACACGGATGAATGTCTACTTGTACACAATGCTAATTTGATAGAGGTCATATGTGCGTACTTCGGTGGCCAAACAGGAAAGTGAAAACATGTCGTCGCAATGGTCTGACGGCAGCCATGTCCTCGTCAGCTGCACTGATTTTTACCAGGAGCGCCGCTATCTCGTCCTCCCTGAGACCATATTCGCGAAGTTTTTGCGCCCTGACTTTGAAAGAGTCCAAACGAGGGCGGAAGCCCACGAAGTCCAACAACTTTTGGAACAGTTCTGCTACCCAGCTAACCTTCTCCTGCATGAAGCCTGGCTCGCGGCCATGGGAGATAAGAAGGTCATGGACCGCTTGCCTCGAGGCGTGGTATCGATCACGGAATTCGCGCTTCGTAGTGATACAAGCGTGACCGATAGTGTGGATGCCACACTCTTTGAAGTGAGGCTCGTTGTATATCCACCAATCCTCCATATTTTCTTCGTGTTCTAGGTGCGTGACCACGAGAGCAATTGGGACTTTTGTTTGGCATAGGAAATCGTGGAAAAGCATGTAATTTTGTTGCATGTTGGCGGTGATTCTTCCCCTCCGAATACAGAACACCAGCAAGCTGATGCCTCCCGTCTCGGCCAAAAACTTGACAAGGCGATATGCCTTGTTGATGGCGCCAATCAAGCAATCAGGATCCCTCAGAGACTGAGGCTCGTTCAGCCCAACAGTGTCGAATACACGAAAATCTTGCCCTTGGATGGTGGTGTCGTAAGGTCGAGCATCCAAGGTGCAGCTCGACGCGCTCGATGACGTTTTGGCCTCATCCCGATCTAAAATAAGGTTGACAAGCGAGCTTTTTCCGGCTCCCATTTCCCCGAATAGCACTATATTGAATCGGGACGGAGGCTGACTCGTCAACGGCGCAGGCAAAATCTGGGAGGAATCGAGAAGGTATGTATGTTAGTCTTCGTTGCTAGGGTTGATTGCCCAACCTTGGCCTTCAGTAGCGGGTCTTCTTCATCCCCAGTGTGCGCAGGTATAAAGGTAGTGTGCGAGCGTTTTGCAGAGATCATCGTAGTTGCTTCTACCGAGGGGTGTGTGGTATGAGTGCGTGAGGTTGGCAATGGACTCGGAGTTCGTAGGCGAGGGCAAAAGTACCAGGGAAATGAGGTGAAGTGAACATCAAATTTGGATGAAATGCAAGGGCTCACCAAGACATCACGCGCAAGGAGGCCTCGCGGCCGGCCAGCGAACATTTGATCGATCAATCACACCACCTTGCTTGCAAACGACCCGAGGAAATCGGCTATCTCTCCCACAATGCCTCGTGAGTATCAGCAGGTCGCGTATGCCTAGTCTAATTTTACGCCGAGCCGTCGCCGACATACCTAGGGTAGGCTAGCTGGCACGAGTACCGAGTCTCTAATAAAACTATGCACATAAATAAGATGAAAGGTGGACGGGGAAAGGAATACAGTGACATGTATGGTATCACTGGATCGTACATCGTGGCATATACCGCTGGCTTTTCTCCCCAGCACGCTGTTCCACCCTGCGAACCACGACTTCGGCATCATCCTTGCTCATCCCGCAACGTAACATCAACATGCTTACCATCCGCTTCCCGCTATGGAAATGCCGAGCGTAAACCAATTGTCGGAGATAGATGGTGAAGTTGGTGAACCAGGTTCGAGTTTCGACAGTGTAAGCCTGCTGTGTGGCACACTTGACAAGAAGGTCCGAGATTACCGCCTTGGATTCTTCGTATTTGTCCACGTACATGTTTCCGTAACCTGGTGTACAGGTAACGCACGCATGCGAGATGACATCGATGCCGAATTTGGTAAACTCGTGTGAGTTCCGCTCCCACCACTGCTCCATCGGCGTCTCCGACTCTAGGTTTGTGATAACGAGCGCAACAGGGACCATGCGGCAGCAGAGGAACTCGTAGAACAGCCTGTAATTGTGTTGGGTGGTCGCAGTGATCCTGCCACCGCGGACACAAAACACGAGGCAGTGAACTCCACCAGCGTTGTTTAGGGCAGTTATCAATTGGTAGGCTTTCTCGATTGCGGAGAGATAATGCTCTGCCCCTAGCTGAGGCTCATTTAGGCCCACAGTGTCGTAGATACGGAGATGGTACTCTCCGACGTCGGTCTCGTACAGGGCGGAATCCAGCGTGCACCCGTCGGTGCCATACGACGTCGGAGCAATCTGCTGGCCCATAATGAGGTTGACAAGTGAACTTTTCCCGGAACCGGTTTCCCCGAATATGACGATATTCTGTGCGACGTTGTGTGGAGGCATAGGTCCTGTATAAGCGCTCGTTACTCCGTACATCTTCTAAAAAATTCTGAACATGCAGTACCTGGTTTCCGTTTGCGAAGGGCTAAAAACTGTGTGGAAGCGGCTATGGGTATGGACGCCGCTTGGAGCAAGCTCTCGATTTTGATCCATCATTTTGGGAAACTTGACAAGGCGATTTACTTCCCTTCTTGCCGACTCAAGTTAGCGTGAGTAATAAGCCTCGTGTGTGAGTTGAGGGTCCAGGATGTAGGGTGCGGTATGATGCAGTGGAGTCGAAGCTGCCTGGTCTGCTCTGGCTGGTGTTCGTTAATTCCCGATGTAAGCTTGAGGAGGTGGCATTCGCATGAGCTCGTAGTCGTCCAAGTTCCTGTGCAAACCCTGAGACCAGACACGTGGCACGGAGTGACGGCACATCTCAAGATCTGTGACCTGAATGCTTCGAAACGTTGCCCTGCCCATGTGAGTCCACCTCGTTGGACTCAACTCCTCTTAGCCGCATCTAGGCGGAGCGCACTTACCTGAAGATCCTGCCATAACGACTTTGTTAAACTAGATGGCGACCGCGTATATGGACAATGCCGGGGAGCAAAGTTTTCCCGCGCAAGGAAACGAGTCAGCAGTAAGTGTTCAACGCAGCATAACTGTCTTCGCTATTTACCGATGTTCACTGGCAAGATTTTCACTGGTCGAATGCATGACCGACCCGACAAACCTGGCTTACTGGAACCACAGGTTGTAGACGTCAGACTTGATGTCACTAGTTGTTGACCATTTACAGGACGCTCGATTGGCGGGCCTCGTCAAATTGACCATCCCTGAGCCTTCCCTTCGTACCCAGAATCTCCCGAGTGCGTATGCCCACAGTGCCTGTGAGATGGACCGTAGTCCATTCTCAACTGCCATGCAAGACCAAAGTGTATGTGTTCCCCGCCGCGATGGCTGCTTTGTTGACTCACCATTGACAAAAAAAAAGTGCGGATCGCTTCGCACTCGAAATGTCATTGTGTTTGGTGAAAGCGGGGTCGGGAAGTCGTCCGTCATCAACATGATCGCAGGGGAAGATGTCACCCGGACTTCGAACAATGCTGTAGGCTGCACCTTTCGGTATCGGTGCCACAACGTGGTCCTCGATGGGCTCAGTGTTAATCTCTGGGATACCATCGGACTAGACGAAGGCACGGAGGGTACCATACCGGCTCAGCAAGCTGAGAGCAGTCTCGGCGCTTTCCTCCGCCAGATGACCCAACGAAACAGCATCGATCTACTCTTGTACTGCGTCCGTGGTACCAGGGTCAGGCAAGCTCTCCTTCGGAACTACAATATCTTCTATGCTGCAGTATGTCGCAAGAAAGTCCCAGTGGCTCTGATCGTTACTGGACTAGAGAATTACGAAGGAGACATGGAAGAGTGGTGGACACAGCATGAAAAAGACTTGATCAAACATGGCATGCGCTTCGATGCACACGCATGTGTCACCACAATTTGTAGCAACCATCCCGCCATTCAAGGCCGGGTGAAGTCATCTCGAGACGCGCTTCGCAGCCTCGTGCGAGCAAAGGTTGACATGGGATCCTGGAAAGCAGACGAGGAGACGTTAAATTCCGTTTCCTTGTCTGAAGATCATGTCCCCTGTGCAGCGGAGAAATGGGTGTCACCACTGATCATGATTTGTGATACCATAGGGCCCGTTAATCACCCTCTGTCTCCCGGCTCGATAGTACGTCGCGAACCTTGCATCAGCGATCAAAGGTATCAATGTATTCATGTCGACGCTCGGTGGCTACTTTCTGGGCAACCGACTCTTGCCGCGCAGACAACGCAGCGGCCAAACCTCCTCATCTTTCGCGCGGATGCAAATTCCGAGCCCGATCAAATATGGATCATGCTTGAGCAATTTTTTGCATTGTTCGGCGGCGAGACGTGCCCCATTATCATCGTTTTTGGAGGACTCGATAATCAAGAGGCTGCGACTAAGCGGTGGGGAAAGTTGTCATCCTCACGGGGCGGAAAAATCATGGCCAATCCGACCTATTTCCCAGGTCCTGATAGCGCAGCCGAAGCTATGGAAAGGGCCGATGACGCTTTAGCCGCGCTCATTGAGAAATGCCTGGTAAAGTTCGAGGAAAAGATGACAAATTTCCAAAAGTTACGTAGTCGTGGCAAACGAATTTTGTCTCGGCGTACGTAGCGGTACTGATGTCGGACTCATTGGCATGTATATCTAGTGACTGTCATCGATTCATCAATTGGACGACCTACGCTTATTAGACCGAGAAAAAAAAGCTGATGAACCAAAGACTCGCCCCAAACTAATTAAGGACTCTAGCAGAAGTACTTGCGGCCAGCCCGCCAGTGCCAGTGCCAGTCAGACGATTTTGCCACCCTGGTTCACAGTTTACCTGGGAGAATCGAGTTACCCTGAGTCAGTTTAGTGGTCATAGAATTGCGTTCAAATTGCATATATCTCTACATATCGTTAGGTATGCGCAGGGCAATGATCAAATGACATTCCCAGCCGGATCCACCTGGTAGCATCGGAGGTGAGCGCTCGAACATCCCAAACTCCCCTACATCTTCAGTTGGAACGGTCTGCCATCCCCATCAACCTGGGCATCGTACATATCACTATCTTTTTTTTTATGGGGGGGTTCCGCGCTTCATATTAGTTGTTTGTTGTCCAAAATGTGTTTATTTCCGCACCGTAGTTTTTTCCACAGACCAGGTCGCTGTCAGTCAAAATCCATACCCCCCTGGCATCAGCTTGCGTGTTTCCCGAGGAGGCGGAAGTTCCTCCCTGGTCCGGCTATTTGGCGGCTTACAGTTCTCTGTCGGAGCAGTTCGTGTCGGGTGAGAGCTGCCTTGGCCTTCTTTGTCCCCTGGATGCACGCTTTTAGGAAGCCGAGCCTGAGTACTAGCGTGATTGCCCAACGGGCCCGGAATGTTCAAGTGATCTTGGTTCGGCACGCCCTTAGGGATCGCAGTTGGCCCCCGGGTCCTCGGACCACTCTCAGGGAATAGCACTGAGCTGGAGCCGCCTTGACCGCTTTTCCCCTTCGACTGCTCTGCATCTTTAACCTCTGCAAACCGAGGCACAAGGTCATCTTTTAACGGCCCGGGGGCGTGAAACTTTGGCGTCTGGTACTTTGGCACCTGGTCACTAGCAGGAGCCTGGCCTTGGGGCACCAATATAGATCCGGTGCTGGAATCTGATCCGTTGAATCTACCTTTCACGTTTCCTTGCTCGCATCTGCTGGTCGCATCTGACGCCACATTCCTCGTAGCTCCAATCGCAGAGCCCTTCATGGTGGCTCCCGAAGCAGGACCAGGATGAAACTTGTTCTCATCCGTTGCTACTCGATCTCCCGCAGACCCTGCGGCGGACCCCTGACTAGCGGAAGACGGGGGATCATGGCTGCGACTTTCTGGATACGGAGAAGCCTGAGAGGCTACTGGCTTAGACGGGCGCTCTGAGCCAATCAGACTATCCTCCTTTTCCGGTTCAAAACGGGCACTGGCGTTTCGCTTGCTGACTGCGGGTGGGGTTACTCCGCCGGTTGAGTGCGAATGAGCCAGTGGGGATATAGCCTGAGGTTTATGTTTCGACTCCACACTCAGGCTGGCACGCCCGTGCCAGCCATGTTCGTTTTGCGCTGCTCCCGGTTTCACCGCCTCGACCCCAATGTCTCCTTCGTCCCCTGCTTGCCAGCTTGCCTCACTGGCTGATTGCCTGACCGTAGTCTTGTGGTTGGAAACGGCACCAATTTCACGCGTGAGCTCCAAGTCCACAATCCTGGTATGCGCCTTTGCAAAGTCCCTTGGATTCGGCCCGCCTCCGGTGCTTCTCTCATCCTCTACCGGCGGCCGTGTCCCCCTGCTGGTAGAATCGACATTCGGCGTGTGTCCTGTGTTCCCCTTCTGTGCAACCCTGCTTTCCGTCGCAATATCATCCCGTATCATGCTAGTAGTCTCGGAGACGGCCCCAGGATGGATCGACCCAGCTGCGCCAGCTGACGATTTAGGCTTGCCTTTCACCCCTCCTTTCTGCTTGCCGACGGTCTCGGTTTCATGCGCTGACGCAGCCGCGCCAGTTGACGAGTCAGGCCTGTCTTCTACCCCTCCCTTCTGCAGGCCGACGGCTTGGGTTTCGCGTGTCGACGCAGCCGCGCCAGCTGACGAACCAGGCTTGTCTTCCGCTCCTCCTCTCTGCTTGTCTACAGTCTCGGTTTTATGCGTCGACACAGCCGCGCCAGTCGATAAATCAAGCTTGCTTTCCACCTTTCCTTTCTGCTTGACTACGGTCTCGGTTTCATGCGTCGACGCAACTGCACCAGGTGACGAATCAGATTTGTTTTCCACTTCTTTCTGCACGTCAATGGTATTGGTTTCATGTGCCGATGTAGCCACGCCGGTTGACGAATCGTGCTTGCTTTCCACTTCTTTCTGCACGTCAATGGTATTGGTTTCATGCGCCGATGTAGCCACGCCGGCTGACGAATCATGCTTGCTTTCCACTTCTCCTTTCTGCACGTGAACGGCCTCGTTTTCGTTCGGCTCTTGGTCATTATTTTCCATCATGTCCATGATCTTTTCTGCGACATCCATGGCCAGGTGACAACGTTGCGTTAATGTCTTCAGAAGTTTCTTCCTGCCTGGGTCTGCGCGTTTCTTGATGAAAGTCATCATTCCCTGTGCAAATTTCGCCAGCCACGAGTGCGGTTCAGGGAGAGG
>JBBPKG010000077.1:0-29285 GCA_038089115.1 Fistulinella cinereoalba | reverse complement strand
ATCCCCAGATGCGGACCCCTGCACCACTCGCACTCAACGTTACGACGTAATCATTCAAGGAACGAAGTACAGATTATGGGACACGGTCGGCCTCGATGGAGGCTCTTTGGGACTCTTCCGGGCTGCCATCGCGGAAAGGAACTTGAAGAGGTTTCTTCGAAAGTTATCCAAAAAGAACCAGCCCTTCCTCTTAATCTACTGCGTTCGCGCCTCCAGGGCCACGCGAGCGCTGGTCCGCCACTACCATTCTGTATGCTCAACACTCCGCGACGGCCCTGTACCTATGGTCGTCGTCGTAACCGGGTTGGAGAATGCGCGTGAAGACATGGAGACTTGGTGGCACAGGAATGCCACGGACCTGTCCAATCACGGCATGAAATTCATCGATCATGCATGCATCACCTCTATCGATGATGATCCTCGAGACCATGCACTCGCTCGCACACGTCGAACGCACTCCTGTGATGTCGTCCGGGACTTGATATCCCGGAATTGTGTTCATCCATGTTCTCGCGGGCAGAGGGAGAATATTCCACAGTTACCTACTGACAGACAAAACGATCCGGTAGGGTCAACTTGGGCTGTCTGGACGTATTTCATATCTACTTTGATGTTGGGTCGAAGGTAGCAGCCCTCGACGCGGTTACAGACAAGAAGTACAAGTACTGATGATAGCAATTCGCGAGCGTTGATCGGGGTTGTTGAGTACATTCTGTTCAATGGCAAACATCGAGTTTGAACGTTATCTCTGGTTTGCGGGCTCCGCCGCCGTTGCGAGTTGTATTGCCGGTGGCAGGAAAGATATCGATCATTGGTAAATACCCCAAACCGACACTATGCTTCGAGGACTTTGCAAAATCGGTGCCATCGATAGTCGTTTTGAGAACAGATCTCGGGTAGGTAACGTCCAGGCTTATTGTGACCATACGTGGAATATAGTGATCCGCCGTATGTACTCACGTTGGAGTTCGAATGGAGGGTGGGAAGCGGTCTATTTAGCACAGGATAATCAGAGGCGCCGGTCATGTCACCGATGCGGCCCCAATGATAGTAAGCTGAGCGTCAAAACCCATACCAAGTGTGTCTCATTGAATCATATTGCCGACCAACAGCGGCCCGTTTCCTTACCCTGGGCCACCGTGAGATCGCAAACGATCTGGTCGGGGCTCGCTAGTTGTGATCACAAGCTCATGCTCAGCATCGTCCTTCTAGCAAGATAACCACCTGTTTCACTTTCGTCCAAAGTCAATCCCAGGAGCTACCTGTATTACACATCAGTGGGATTCCCCGATACGGTTACCGGCCATGGTGGACGAGGTACGTTCACGCACCTGTGCCTACTACCTCTGGCACACTGGCACACCGCTTTGCACAGATCCGTCACGTCGTTTTCATCGGGGAGACCGGATCTGGAAAGTCCTCCGTGATCAACCTCATCGCCGGTGGTGATATCGCCCCCGCTCGAGTATCCTCCGATGCGGCACCCTGCACGGTCGAGTTCGCTTCATGCGATGTCCCGATCAGGAACAGGACATACAGGCTCTGGGACACCCCTGGCCTGAACCGGCCGGGCCTCCTAAGCAGGTTCGGGCTGTTCAGACGGGCCACATCGACGGGTGGGCGCGGTTCCCTCAAGCGGTTCCTCCACGAACGACACCGTCGTGGAGAGCTGGATCTCATCGTATTTTGTGTACAAGGCCGCAGAGCACACAACGGCGTACTCACGGTGTACGATCGTTTCTGTCGGCCGACGCGTGAGAAGACGACAATTCCCGTCGCGCTCGCCGTCACGCACCTAGAAAAGCAACAGCCGACGATGGAAACGTGGTGGCAAGACAACGAGAGATCGCTTATGAACCTGGGGCTGGAATTTGACGGGCATGCTTGCGTCACATGCTTGTCTCCACATCATCGTAGATGGGCTTCGCATGAAGAGATTTGCGATTTGATTTTAGAGCGGTGTCACCGACGGCAGGCCACGCCAGTGTCAGGCATGGAATATCTAGACCAAAGACCATGCGTGGTATGCTGACAATATAATGGACATTGGTGTATATTGTTTTCACCGCACTATCACTGGTAGTAGACGTAATGGACGATATTACTATTTGTACGATTTCGGCTGGGTCCACTCCAAGTCTATATAGTTACGAAGCGTCACACTTAAAGACGAGTCAACAGGCTCTAAACATCCCAATAGATAGATTACCAATTGACAATTGATTAGTCCAAATTCGGCCCTGCGAGTCTGACGCTCTCTTGGACGTCGCTTTCGTACAACTTGAACGCCCTGTGGAACATGCTCCCGAGTTTACGAACTTCCCTTCCAAAGGCTTCCTTGTCCGCCCAAGCCAAGCTCGGGTTGAGAAGTTCGCGAGGAACACCTTCAATGTGGGTAGGGATCTGAAGGCCAAAGACCTCAAAGTTCTCGTATTCAGCCGTCAGGAGTTCGCCCGAGTGGACAGCGTCGACGATGCGGCGAGTATACTTCAACGAGCAACGCTTGCCAGTGCCAAACTTGCCACCAGTCCAGCCAGTGTTGATCAACCAGCAGGGCACGTTGTGCTTGGACATCCGTTCTGCAAGCATGTCGGCGTAACGGCTCGGCTGTCCACACATTTAGGACCAAGTCTGAAAGCACACAGAGACATCAACGCACGTGAAGGACAATGAAGGGAGCACTGTAACAAGTGGAGAATGTCGGGATCGGCTCAAGTACACCATCTTCAGTACCCGGAGTCTTCCTGTTTACTTTATAGTTAACACCGGCACAACCGTCGCTGCAAGTACTTACGAGGTGTATCCAGCAAGGAAATGGTAGCTCGCCTGCGCCGGAGACAGCTTGCTGACTGGCGGGAGGACACCAAAGGCATCACAGGTCAACATGATGATGTTGCTGGGCTGCCTGTCGACCTTGCACGGAATCTTGGCGTTTGGGATGTATTCAATCGGGTAAGCACACCGGGTGTTCTCCGTGATGCTGACGTCATCGTAGTCTGGAAGGCGGGAAGCAGGATTGTAAACGACATTCTCGAGGATTGATCCGAAGCGGATAGCGTTGTAGATCTCGGGCTCCTTCTCCTTTGAGAGATTGATACACTTGGCATAGCAACCACCCTCGATGTTGAAGACACCGCTGTCTGACCAGACATGCTCGTCATCACCAATAAGCAATCGGTGAGGATCGGCGGAAAGGGTGGTCTTGCCAGTGCCGCTGAGACCGAAGAAAAGTGTAACATCGCCCTTCTCTATTCCCACATTTGCCGACGAATGGAGGGACAACTGGCCGAACTTGACGGGCTGGAGATAGTGCATCACCGAGAAGACGCCCTTCTTCATTTCGCCGGCGTACTCGGTGCCCAGGATGACCATTTCCATGCGCTTAAAGTTGATTTCAACCGAGGTTGTCGAGGACATGCCCTTTGTGAAACGGTTCGCGGGGAACTGTCCAGCGTTGTAGATGATGAAATCGGGCTCGCCGAAGTTGGCAAGTTCTTCCTCTGTGGGACGGATCAACATATTGTTCTGAAAGATGTACGTCATTAGTGGTCGGACTCGATATCCGAAATTACGACAGGACGGACCATAAACAGGGCATGATAGGCACGAGCGCAAATAACTCGAACTTTAATGCGGTACTTGGGCTCCCACTAAACGAAAGATAGATGAGCGAGAAAGAGACAAGATAGGGAAGAGAGAGCTCACCCCCGCAAAACCGTCAAAGACGTAGACATTGTCGCGGGTGTTGAGGTAGTCGATCGCACGCTCACGGTTGATTTCAAAAGTGTCTAGAATCGGGTGTCATGATCCGCTCACAAATGGTGATGGTCGTCATGGACTTACGTTCGTCCATCTTGATGTTGACGGAGCCCCACCAGACCTCGTCCTTGGAGGTGTCCTCGTAGACGATGCGCTTATCCTTGGGGCTGCGGCCAGTCTTCTTTCCGGAGAAGTTGATCAATGCGCCCGAGGAGGAGATGATGGCGCCCTCATTGCGGATAGCATCCTCGTAGAGCTGGGCAACAGGGGCATTGCGCTTCAGCTGGATGCGGTCCATGTCGAAACCGGCCTGCGAGAAGTATTCAAGGTCTCGGCCGATGACTAGAGGGTGGATGTGAGATCACGCGACCACAAAGAGTGGGTGGCGCTCACGCTTGTTAGAGAGCTCATTGTCGTAGGACTGAGCATAGTTGCGGTGGAGGATGTGGGGGGTGACGTAGGGGGTCTGGTGCGAGAGAACCATTTTGTGGGACGAGAGCTGGACAGAGATGTCAGAGGGGGGGGCTATTTATGCGGAGATGGAGATGATCCGCGACTCGGGTATGACCCTTGCGAGACTCACTTTGCGGGAGAGGGGATGATGATAGAAATGCGACAGATTACAACGGTGTTTTATACCGCTCGTCAGCCACTGTCGCAACAGGGCCATTCCATAATCTCCCGGTGTCCTCCGCGCGACTCCTTCCGCCCGCGTCTCAAACTGTACTATCGATGAATCAAATCTACTTGGTCTGACTTTTGTTTCGCCCAATGGCAGTGTCCCCTTTCCGGTACCTGTCCTACGGAGCGACTGACCCTTCCCGGTTCGCTCCGAGCTCCGGTTCTGTATTAGTCGAAAATCACGCGGCCGGTTTGGTGAAGTAGGAGGAATGGAGATGGTGGTGTCAACTTTGAGGGCATGTCTCGGCTCTATTTTCGGCACCACAGCCCACGCGGCAGCTCAGATCCGGTTATTCCCAGTCGTTCCACACCTTGGGATGGATCTTCGAGCGACTCACCACGCATCTGGCCCATCTGACCTCAGTGAGATATAACAAGGAGTCCGGAGAAAAATAGGTGCCCTCGAATAAAATAAGGTTCAATACATTGGAACCCCATACGTCAAGATATCGATGGCAATGTCGCAATTTGAGCGCAGCCTTGGTGCCTATTGCTTGAGAAACGTAAAGCACGCCCCGTATGTCGGGTTTCTTCCGCGGGTCCTCGTAGAAGATCGCACGGAGAACCGGGGAAACCAACTATGGTACGAACTTGAACCAGGGTCGGGCGACCGTCCACACGCCGGTGGCAACTCACAGATCTTTGCTAAACGAGCAGGTGTTGGACAGCTATTATGCAGTCCATGAACTTGACATCCTTAGCGGAGCGATGTGAAAGCGCTTTCAGTTTACTAACAGAAGACTCGGACGCACTGGTCGATTCATTGATGACTTGGAAAGCATCCGCTCCAACGGCAAGATCGGTCCCCACCAAATTGTAGATTAGATCTAGATGTCGATCAGATTCAGTAAATGATTCGCTTGCAGCCTCAGGTCAATCTAACAGGCGACTCGTTCTCTCGTCGAAACTCCATCGGGACCTCAGAGTGCTCACACAAGTGGGTAAGGACTAAGCGCATTTCTTCCGCGAAAAATGTGCAGAGGTGATGCCTAGCGTGAACTGAGAACGTACTTGGTACCGTGGGCTGACAGTCCTGCAAATTATGTATCAACGACGTATCCACGACTCAATACTCGTCCCGTGCGTAGTAAAAAATCTCGTGCTCTATGATGGCAATTACGCATGAGTTCTAAACATAATAATTTTACCGCAGCAACATCAATGGAGCTACTGCCTGACCGGAGACTGTGGGTGCTCTGATTTAGTAGCGAGCGCCCGACTACTAATATTGGCGGACCCAAACGGAATGATCGGTGTAGTAGGCTGGAGTGGGACAGTCAGGGTGAGGTTTCCGACTGCCTGACTTAGCCAGGAAATCGTCGTTCCATCAGACTGCACGGCAGACTTTCCAGTAACAAGGATGAGCGATGTTTCATGCCCAAGATAATTGGTAACTAGTTGTGTAACCGTAGCGATGTTGGAGAGTGTGGTCTGCGGGATAAGGACACCGCTGGACGTGAGACTATTGTTTCCCAGAGACTAATGACAGGTGTAAGCGTTGCTCAGGAAAAAAGTAGAACCAAGATTACCAGATGGGTGTTCGGGCTTGTACCATTTCCCAAATAGACATCTTGGTAGGAAAGATCGACGGCTACCGTTCCAACATCGAGAGAGAATGGACTGTAGATATTGTTTGATAATCTGCCCTAATAGATCAAAGACGCACAGACCTTGGATTGTTAAGCTGAATGGCCGACACAAAATTGATGCCATCGACAATGCTCCCATTAGGTAAATTCAGGGTCTCTAGCTGGACATTACCAGCAAAGTTGTTGATACCTATAAAATAAGATGAAGGGCCTGGAAGGAGACAAGAACTATTGTAACACACCGTTTATTGTGACCATCTTGTTAAACGATACGCCATGAGCGACTGGGAATTTTGCTGCTTGGACGGTGAGGTCGGAACTCTCAAGTCTCCAGGTGAAATTTTGAGAGGTGGTTGCGAACACAGAAAAGCGACAGAATGCATATTCGTCCGTGATATAAAGGGTCGACGTCTGGTTTAACGTAGCGCGACTATTGCTGGTGTGTATGGAGGACAATTGCATATACCCGAGAGGAACAGTTGAGGAGCCGTTCATCCAACTGACGTTTACAGGTTTCGGAAAGGCAATGACAGCAGAGACAGAGCTAGTATGGGCAACCTAGGGAAGATTAAAATGGGACTGGGAGCGTGCCAGTATGGGAAACAACGTACGGTGCCTTGCATCGACAGTAGCAGACTGAACGAAGCTCAGGGCTGATGCAGAAGGGTCGAAGACGACTTACGATGTGTTTGAAGGGTTGCTTATGGTAGCCATTTCGACGTTGATGGTAGCTTTGTTGACAACGTCTTGGATAATTGCTTTGACTACAGGAAACAACATGATGAAGAGGAGAGCAATGCCGAGGCCATTTCCTACGATGGTGCTGATAATGAACCCCCGGCGCTTGTAGAACGGCACCTTGGACGGAGCAGCAGGCGATGTAGGCGCAGTATCGGGTTGTGAGGGCTTTTCCAGATCGGTGGATGCCATGGCGGCGTCGGGAGCCACAGGAGTGCCTGTAGGAGGGGTGGCATCGAGGGTATCGCTCATCGGGTCGAAAGGATTGTCACTGCGGCTGGCAGCGCTTGCCGAGGCAGACGTATTTCCTGATGAGGATTAGCACTTTGGAAGGAGGGTATAGGAAAGCGGACCACTGAGGGGCGCATAAGGGGTAGAGGGGCGGATGCGATTCAGACTACTCTGAGGAGCGGCGACCATATCTGGGGCAAAGTTGCAGGAAAAAGAGGGATGGACGAGTGGCCCATGGATAAGCGAGTTGGGAAGCACTCTGGCCGAGGAACACCGTTGGGGTCGACAAATCAATAAGATGGGGATGTCACTGTGACATGTTATGTTGTTCGGTACACTGGCCACTGCGAACAAGTGAGTCAAACTGTTGGTCAAGGTGAGCAACCCAGCTAGTAGTCATAACCTGCATTCGAGTGACCCCGCCTGCCCTACTTCGCTCTCGTGAACAACTGCATCAGGTTTCAGAGCGCCCAGGAACGCAATAAAACTTTGTCCTAGACGTGTGGCGGCGCTGGTGTCAAAATAACCAGGGTCGACACCTGAGACAGTCTGGGCAACCCCCAGGGCCTCAGTGCCGGCCACGACTCGGAGAGCCCTCAAGGCCTGATCAGAGAAGTGGTTGATGTCGTCATAGTTACTGTGACGTGCTAGAGGGTGCGCTCATCTCGCTGGAGATTTCCCAAAATTCCTCAATCTCCGAGTTGTCACTCATGTATCTCATAATTTTCCCCCTCAGCTTCAGTACTGGCACAGAACATCTTCATTGTTGCCGATATCGCGGAACACTGCATACTGAATTGCTCACTTATGCACAAGCTTATGCAGTACTTGTTTGGAATGGGCTATGCTTTTCAAGAACCCTGCCAACTCGCACGTTTACCTCCTGTATACCTCGAGCCCGACCTTGCACCACACTCCATGCTCTCCAGCGCTACTGCTGAATTGATTTCCCCCGAATCACCCGGGCATCCACCTCATCGACCCAGATGAAGACGACCGTGCCATGGACGCGGACCTGGATGACCATTCTTGCCGCAGAGGAAATGCACGTGTAGATGGCTCCAATTACGAGCCACTTATCCAATGTCGATGGATCCCGCTGGAGCTGCGGCGTTGGACCTTTGCGGTTGCATCGTCATGGTGACAAATGGATAGTTGGGCTCAGGGCCGGAGATGGCAGTACAAGGACTCATCAAGTATGCCGTCGGGATCTCCGTGAGTGGGGATGGTGAGCGGTCTCACAGATTCGGACCATTTTGTTTGTTTGGCACGCACGCTCTGCCGCACAGTAAGCGTGGCATCTATCGCGGTGCTATCCGTCCAGAGGGTATAGCTCACAGATATTCTCTTGATGATGAATTTTCCCAGCTTCGAAAACGGTGGTGTGTAAATGCGTCATGTCTGACCCAGCGCTGCTACCATTGAGATATGGGGAAGTATGAGGCCAATAGATGCTCGTGCATGACATTCAGTTCATCGCGGCGCCCATCAGGCTGTCCTGTCACTGGCAGGGTCATGTCACACTATATTAACGTTCCCCACGCACTGCAGCCGAGCGATTAAACCTTGGATGGACCATCATACATAATGGCTGGCAGCTATATCATCTATCCGCGTTTCTCGGCCCTGGGTTTAAAAAGGACGAGCAAAAGCAGTGCAACAGTCCTCCCAAGTCAAACGTGTACCGCACCGGTTACTTTCGAGAAATGCATTATTTCCCCTCCTGGCTTGTGTCTGTCGCTGCTTTGTCTGTCCTCGCAACAAATGCAACTTCGCTGCGACGTAGCCAAAGCCAATGCGCGCAGCTGCTGAACGATGCAAACGTGGGTCTGTACTTACCTCGAGGCGGAGTTCTGACAACGTGGATGTTCACAGGCGATTGCCACTGAATTACAGTCTAAATACTGGAACCATACAACGGGCTCGTATACTGACGGCGAGCTTTGGACGGATGCCGTGAGTCCAATACATAGCATCTTTGCAGTCTCAATGTCCGAATGCCACATATACAGAATACTCTGGAGGATCTGCACAATTTCATGCTTGCAGCGGGTAGCGACGCATACTGGTACCTCGCTGATTCATCACACATTGGCCGCGCCGCGCTGAATCCTTTGATAAACTGGGAGCAGTTTTTTGAAGGGAGCTACGACGACGCGCAGGTAGCTGCTCCTTTTAGCAATTCCCTGTAATTACTCACCTAATGTCATCTTTTCAGTGGGTCATACTTGCGCTGTGGAAGATCAGCGATTACAAGGCCGCCCGGGGCTTGAAGTACGACCAATACATGGTGAGACAAATACACCGTTTAGGGTTCCATGCTCCTAAATATTCACTAGTCCAGTTCGCTTGCGATATACGATATGGTCGCGGCACAGTGGGATGGCACATGTGGCGGCGGAGGTGGGTCTAAACCCACAGTTCTCACCCGTTAACTAACGAGGGTAGTCTGGTGGTCGAGTGATCACACTTACAAGAACGCGATCACCAACGAGCTTTTTCTTTTGACATCAGCCGGAGCTTACTTAAGGACCGGGAATAGCACTTACCTGAAGAACGCCTTGATGGTGACCTTCGTTTTCGTTTCTTTCGAAGGGTCATTTACTAATCACTGGACTAGGAATATGATTGGTGTATGTCTCCACCCGACATGTTTGACATGGACCATCATGCATTGTGTCTACTTTTTCAGTGCACAAGTCCGGCATGCAAGGGTCAGATGGCTTGTTCAACGATGGATTAGACCTCAAAACGTGCCAAAACAATGGGCAGGTTTGTCCCTGCAAGTTTCTCATATTCGATTACTCAACCGTCGTCGACAGACCACGTGGACTTACAATCAGGTGTGTCTGCATCACTCTGATCCTAGCACTTCTTTTATACCTTCGCTCCTCCTCTTCCCGGCTCTCTCAGGCTGTGGTCGCATCTGGGCTGGGTGCACTTTACGCTGCCAATGGTTCGAAAACTACGGAGCTTCTCGAACTGGCGCAAATCAGCTTGGATGCAACGATGCATTCGTCGCTCACGTTCAACGGCGTCCTTAAAGAGTCGTGCGACGATGCTCGATCGGGTGGTTCTGTCTGTGACAAGGACCAGGTGCGATATTGAAGTACACCGGTTATATCATATTGACACCTTCTCGAGTGTGCAGCAAATATTCAAGGTAAGCATTCGTCCGAAATATATCCCCTCGTTTCGTCTTCTTGTGCCTCCCCCCCCTCCTCAACCGTTGCGTTCAATGGCTTCACCCAGGGCATATGGATGAAACACGCTCGATACTTCTTGGATTGGGCCAACGACGCCTCCGTCACTGTGCGGTATAGCAAGTTCTTTAGGTCCCAGTACGCGGCGATACAGTCGAATGCGTTAAACCGGATGCACGACGTCGGCTCTGTGTGGTACGCTCCGAACAAAGGGGGGTCCGAGTGGGGGCCACAAGCGTCCGCGAGCGGCCTCGAAGCGGCCCTCTCTGCTGCCAAGGTGAGCTGTAATTTTCATTTTGCCAGAGTTTAGCCTCTGGAATTGCTCACGTGATTCATGTCTCAGTATGCTTCTTGCGAATCTTTCTGATCCTGGGCCGCAGTAGAACGTTGTCGCTTACATTATTTTAAACATACAAAACATCCACATTCATTTAGAACATAAAAGGTCCCAGTTCGCTTATAAAAAGGAAGGCCTGAAGCCAACACTGAAAGAGAGAGAAAGATGACAAATGAAAGGCAGCTAAAATATCACGGGCTGATGTTTTCCGTATGAAACAACACGTCGATTTTCTTTGCCGGAAAGAAAATGTTAAAAAAGAAGCGGAGGTCTAGTATAAAAAGTAAGATGAGAGCACAATGAGACCGAAAAGGAAAATAAAAGCGCATTGCCGACTGCCTAGCGTCCAGGGCATTGTCCCGCGCGTGCGTCCGTCCGATACTTGACCGTGTTCTCCGGGCCCTGCCCGTCCAATCTCTGTATTAACAGGAAGCTGATCTTGACAACTGCCGTGATATCTCGGCACGTCATCGTGTTCTGTTGCGCCCTCCGTAGTGACGCGGAGAGAGTCCAATGTTGTGGACTTGATTTGGTTTTCCACTTGCCTACCACTCCTAACGGGAGAAGGTTAGGGGCAGACTCCCGCCAATACTGAATTGTCGTACCTCGAGGCACTCTCTGTGGTGAGTGGAGACAGCGCCTTATCGTGAGCATCCGACAGGTTGTTGGGTTGGGGCTCATGCCCCACAACTTTACTCCCCTTTTCCTGAGTGATCCTCTCCACTGGATCGGACGGACCTTTGCCACCACTTTCCCCTCCTTGACCGGCCGTTTTGCTGACGAGAAACGAGGGTTCGGTTGTGCCGTGGTGGTTCAGCGAGTCACGGCCGTTTAGCGCATCTCGCACAGTTGTCCTCTCGATCGCAGTAGCTTCCGCCACTGAATTGCGCGAGCCTTGACCACTTCCTGTGCTCCCTGCCGGCATTATGTCACCACGAGAGGAAGACGAAAAGACAATTCCCCGAGAGCTCGACCTATCGCCGTCCCGTGGCCCATTCCCGACAGTTACAGGATCGGCGCCATCCTCCGCATTAGCTGAACTTGCTCCCCTCACCTCGGGTGGCTCGTTTTCGTTTGTGCCCAGGCCACTCTTTTCTATCATATCTGCTATATTTTCTGCGACATCCTTGGGCAGGTGGCACTGTCCCGTCAACGTTTTCACCAGTTTCTTCCTGCTTGGATTCGATCTCGTCTTGATAAAGTTCATCATCCCCTTCGCGACCCTGGCAAGCCAAGGGTGTAGCTCTGGTAATGGCGCCGCACGCCGGAGAACGCACCGCTTGAGGAGTTCACGTATGTCCGTTTGCGACTGGTTATATTTGGCAACCTCCTCAGGAGTGCCATCACTGACTGTCGTAATGCAAGCGTGATCCTGGCTCTTGATGCCGTGTTGTTGCGATATCAAGGCCGCGTTTCTCCTCCACCAATCTTCCATGTCTAGTTCCCTCTCGAGGTTCGTGACGACCAGCGCGATAGGTACCTTTCCGCCACAGAAATATTGAGAAAACATTCGGTAGTTGTTCCGCGTCGTCGCCGTTATCCTCCCCGCCCGCATGCAGAACAGTAAGAGGTGGATGCCGCCAGCGGATTCCAGCTTTATGATAAGGTCGAAAGCTCTTTTGATCGTGTTCAGATAACCGCTCTCCTCCATTTCGGGTTCATTTAGGCCAACGGTATCAAATATAGTGAAATTCATATCGTCAAACGAGATGTCGTAGGCGGTGGATGCCATCGTGCAACGATCAGCGTCCGATGAGACTTTGGCAATGTCGCTCTGAGCGATGAGGTTGATGACAGCGCTCTTCCCGACGCCGGTTTCGCCGAAAAGCACGACATTGAAGCTGCCATGTTGCGTTGTCGGTGGCGAGTCACTGGAAGACGGTGACTGTGCTGCGCTAGGTGAGTTCTACAGGATGACAAAACTTTCGTTCGACTATTACCGTTGGATCTGGGGTCGATGCCCGCAGTTGCAGCTGGCTGGCTGGGGGACGGTGGGCGCAAGGCGGCCCTCCCAGGGTTCATTGTGAGGAAACGGGTGGTTCTCATCAAGAGCGGGTTGGATTCAAAGGAATGGGAAGGGGAGGGAGCTTCAAAACGGGCCTGAACGATGGAGGTCGGGATGAAGGAGCTAAGCGTGTATCGCCGCGTCCTAAAAGCATTCAACCTCGTGGGAAGGAGGTGGCCCCGTGGCACGCTGATCATGGCCCAGGTTTCCGTTGAGCGGTCCTGGAATCGTAGGACAGGCTGAGAGTCGCCCCGGGATGTGCGACATAGCCCAGGAGGAACGGCAAATAGCGCTTCAGCCACGATACAGTGCACTACAGCCACTGTTTCCTGTAGTCTAAATCTCGCCCACTGGCTGCTGTGCGACGGAACATGTTCAGGTGCGTTGCACAGCGTCGGCCAGACATGGGCGCGATATGCAACGGCGCGAGCCAAGGCATTCTAGTTAGAACTGCGGGAATTATGCGAGGAATCGTCTTGTGCCGGTGATTTCGGAACATTGTTTGGGCGCAGCTATCTTGCCATTGGAACTTTGACAAGCATGAGGGAGGTGGGGTGGCATGATGTCACCCGAGGCATCATGGATCGTCACGATCAGCAGTTTGAGCTCCGCTCCGGTACACTGCGCCCCTACACAGCCCGCATAACCTTCCAGAGAGAAGTATCCATTCATTCGAGATGAAACAGCAGTCGTGTACAAACAAGAGCGAGCGTAAAAACAGAAACAGATGAGAAAAAAAAACGGGGCAGCTAAGATATCATCGTACATAAATATTCCACTTTCCAAAACCGGTACACTATGTTTCTCCTTTGAAGAACGAAGGATTATGCATCTATTAGAAAAACACAAGAGTGAAGAGAGCAAAAGAAGAAAAAAAAGGTGTTCAGCATCACAGAAAAAAAAGTCACTACCACGTTCCGCCTTCCGCCGTCTCTCGACGATGGAAACGCGTGGCGCCCAGGCTAGGCACGGCCAACGACGATTGTTCGACCACTTCCAAGATCGTGTCTTCCTCGGCTCCGCGTTCCTTGCGTCGTACCGTCCTCGAGCGCATGAGATCTTCGTCAACCGGAGAACCGCCCCCCAGCGCCCTCTCTAGCACCTTCTCGCCCCTCTTCTTCAGCCGGAGCGCCATCCCAGACTGCAGAGAGTCAATGTAAGACTCGTATTTGACGATCTCGGTCAACAAGTATTGTGACTTCCTCTCCCAGTTACTCTGCGCCTTGATAAAGTTGGCCGAACGAGGCTCATACTATATCACGTCAGTTCCGACATCGGACCACCAAGATATCGATGACACTGACCAGGGCAGACATCGGCTCGCGCAGCTCATTGTGATGCTTGAGGTCCTTCTTCAACATACCCACATATCTTTGGAGGGCCTCCAGCTGCGTCTCCTCGTCATGGATACTCGATATCATCGGTGATATCGGCGGCTTCCAATCACTGACCGTCGTCCTGTCTTTCCACGGCGAATGCGGCACTCGCACCGTCGATACCCCGTCCCGCCAGCCAAACTTGCTGCGATTGCTCCGGCCACTCCGGATACTCAGTGTGTCAGCGCGGTCATATTCCCGGGTCAGGTCATTGTCCGAGACAGACCGAGGGTGGTGATCCGAGACGCGGTTCCAGCCATATTCCATGTTGGAGACACCGCCCGCGAGTGGCTCCTTGCTCGTCCGGGCAGCCCAGTAATTGCATGTCGACACCCATTCGTTGACGAGCTCCTCCGTGCCTGCCTGGAAGAAATAGACACCCCCGTTGGCAAGCGTCAACACCATACAATGAGGCCGTTGCCTGTTATAGCCCGGGGGTGGCAGCGCATGGGCCAAGGAATGTGCCAGATGGACAGTGCCAACCGGAGTCGCGTTTTCCTGTGCACGACGATCAGGGCGGGATAATCCGACAAAAGCGTATGACGTACGAGCCAGTTACCACCCCCAACAACACCCGACCCACCCCCTCCATGCTCCCCAAAGGTAAACATGTTCAACTCGCCGCGTTGGATGACAACAAAGACATCCAGCCAAATTTTGGACTTGGCCCGCTTTCCAGCGGATTCCCAGTACTGTTTGCGACAGAGCATACCCTCTTTGGCCCATGGGGCACCCAGCAGCGCAAGCTCTTCGTCCGTGATGCTAATGTTGGTCGAGTCGGTTTCCTGACTATGGAAGCTCCGATCTTCGTCTTCTTGTGCCTCCCGTATGATCGTATGAGACAAGTTGGACGCGAAACCGAGTGCGGGCGTGAGGAACGCGGCCGCGGAACTATGCATTCCCTGACATTGGGGTCAACACAGACCAGACGGAGATCGGACGGGCCTTACTTCGTGCGTGGAGGTCACAAAGCTAGGTGATGGGCTCGCACGTCCATCGATGCTACTGTTGCTGCTATACGGACTGTAGGGTGCACCGAGGATGGACTGGATCCCTCGGATACTGCCTCGTTTTAGCGTCGTCAGTCGGTCCGGCGGCCCGCGCAGGCTTCGGCTGCGTGCCACGTTATGCGCAGCTAAACGACGTCTCGGTAAGCATACAAACCAGCGGTGGAGGAGCCGCTTACCAATCGGTTGCAGAATCTGCTGGCTCTTGATAGCGCCATACATGTCCTACATTCACCGAATGCGTCAACGCCCGAATCAAAAGCACAGAAAAGGGCACACCTTGAGTAACCCCTCCATGTCCGCTTCCCAATTCCGGTCACAAAGGGCCTGCAGAGATCCCGCGCCGAGGGATCTGGAATCCGCAACTGGCGAGTGCTGGAACGATGTCGTGCTACTGTTCATCGACGGCTGCGCCGCAGACAAGGTAGAAGACAGCGCCCCAGAAGACGCAAACGTGTCCCGGGAAATGCTATTCCAGCTTGCGATGCTCGCGCTCCGTTTCGATCGCGCAATGGACTGCGTTTCGGTCCCTTCCGAGTTGGTCCCCCGGCCACTACTGGTATCGTCGCCGTCCAGATCCGTCGTCGAAGCATACCGCGTAGGGTGGAGCTGCATCTGGATAGCGGCCATGGTATTCCGCACGAACTGGGTCCGGGACATGCGGGTGGTGATGTCAGCGACATGGAGATCGGTATTCAACAGAAGAAGTGAGTAAGTGACCGCATGAACGACACCTGGATATGATGCATGAACTACTAAACCGAGAGATCGAAGACGAGATGTACGCACTGGCACTCCCATACTGGCGAAGCGGATTACAATCCCAGAAGCGCCTACTAAACTCCTCGAGGATACGGTCGACTTGCTGCGTTTCTGCTTTGAGATACAGCTTGGAGCACAGCCGTCTACGGAATCCAAGCTTAGTCACGATAAGCTGTCCAGGGACGCAGCACCCACCTAAACGCGTTATCCAACCGCAGCCCCGCAAAGTCGAAATAGTCCATATAGTACCGGAGCGCGATCTTATTGATTGCGCCACTATTCGTGATCGTGTCAACGGCTGTATCCCAATTGCCCAAATCAGTGAGAATGCACGTACGCGCCACCCAACCATTCTGCAATCTTGTCCTTGGCCCGAAAGCCGTCGTCTTCTTGATAGCATCGCGCGGCGAGCTCCTTGCCCCGCTCTTCGAGATCCTGCACCTCCTCACTTTCCTTGCGGGACAAGGACGGGTTGGACGCAAAGCGGGTCAGAACGGGGTCGCCCGTGTCGTGTGAACCGGCTGTCAGCGCCGTCGCTTGTCAATCATCCATCAGGCCTGTCACGAAGAGGATGCATTAAAAAGAGCACCTACACGGTCGCGGGTCGTCACTCGTTGGAACAAGTGAAGGCTCCGACGTGGATGCGGTGGAGTGATGCACGCGGAGTCTGGACGTGTCTCGGTACGATGACTGCATCTGCGCGCCATACCCCTTGTGCCGCAGCGGGCTGGGCCCATACTTGAGCTGCGTGACCCGCGGCGAGGCCACGCCCATCATTTGTTGTTGCTGGTGGTGGTGGTGCGGACCAGACCCAGAACGGGAACGCACAGGCGTCCGGAAGGACGACTTTCGCGGCGGCACGATCGGGTCGGCAATCAAAGAATCCTTGGACGGTGAACCGGGGACCGTCCCAGGCACTGACGATGATCCCGTCGATACGGTAACGATGGTGGCGGGAGGGACAGGGGGCATTGTGGAGGACCGTTTGTCCGACCGAGATGAAACAGGTGCCTGGGCGGTGCTTGGGACCAAGGGGGAGGATGCGGCTCTACGGGTAGAGCTCGATGGATCGCGAAGATCGAGCAGGGACGACGACCCAACGTCGGGTATGTCGAGCTTGGAAAGGACGCCTTTGAAGTCACTGAGGATGCCATGGAGTTCCGAGGATGAATCCCATGCTTGGCCCTCGGTCGCGCGCTGGTCCTTGGGGGGTAACGTTGGTGGGGAGGAGGACTCCACGTTGAATTTGAACACGTCGAGGTCGCTAACGCTCATACTCCGGCGCTTGACATGGCCAGACACTTTCCCGTCCTTCACGGGACGCTCGATGGGGGAGGGTGTGCGGCCCTTCAACCGAGATATCGGATCAACGACGACGAGGGAGCTCACGTCAGACTCGTTGCTAGCTCGATCCATCGGCCCGGGGTGTATGGGCGGCAAAGGCTTTTCACTTTGTGGAGGTGGCTGTGGGGTCGTGAACACGTCTGTAATGGGCGATAGTACGGGTGTGGGCTGTCTATCCCCGGGCAGCGGGGGCACAGGGGGTATAAAACTGCTGAACAGTGAGGGTCTCGTTGGCACGGGAGAGGAGGTATCGCCACGCTGGGGCGCCATTGTCAACAGTCCACAGGCCAGCATGCAACGGACGCACCGACATGGACCGCTCGCGTGTGATCGACTGGCCGAGCATCTTGCCCAGAAACGCGCTCGTTTTGGCCTTGACGGAGTTTTTCGTGGTCTAACGGCACGATGGGCAGAGGGCAGCACGGGCGAGAAGAGACGAACCTTGTCATAGTCGACCCTCGAGGTGGTCCGGGAGCGGGGGCTGGCCATGACCCAGTCGGATCCGCTGGGACTGACGGGGTCCTTGGTGAGCTTGGCGGGTTTGTGGGGCGGGGGCGCGGTGATGGAGAGCTTGGGGGGCACGGGGGACGTGGAGTTGGTGGAGG
Source organism: Fistulinella cinereoalba (assembly GCA_038089115.1). NCBI lineage: Eukaryota > Fungi > Basidiomycota > Agaricomycetes > Boletales > Boletaceae > Fistulinella > Fistulinella cinereoalba. The sequence continues at coordinate 11,648 of JBBPKG010000077.1, read as the reverse complement.
AGCGGGGCCGCGTGGAGGTGGAGCGTCGGAAGGCGGCGGGGGCGGGGGCGGAGGGGAGCGGGGGCGCGGGGTCGGTGCGCTTCTCCCTGTCCTTTTGGGCGGCAGCAAGGGCGGGGTTGGCGAGGGTGCCGCGCTCCTTGGCCTTGCGCATGAGTGTGGCTAGGTCGGGGCTGCTGGATGTACCGGGGGATCGATAGATGGATCGTCGCTTTGTCTGCATGTCGGGGTCCTCGGCGTCGTAGAAGACCTCGTTCGAGGAGGAGGCGGAGGGGGGCTGCGGGGACGGCGTGGGCGGGACGATGATCGGCGTCGGGGGCTGGCCCGCGCGGACGGTCGCTGGGCGGGGGCCGTCGACGGCGCCGAGCGTGTCCACGTCGAGGCTTTCGCGGATGAGCACGGTCCCCCCCGCGCGCAGGGCGTGTTCAAAGTCGAGTTCCGTCCGCGACACCCGTCGGCTCGCACAGTGGACGTCCTTGGACGCTACGGGCTGCAGACCGGTCGTGTAGGACGATGACACCGGAGTACGCGGTGACGATGTCGCATTTTTGAAAAACGATGCCAGCGTGGTGACAGGAAAGTGTAGTACGGCTCGCGGTCAAGGGTGGATCGTCGTCCTCGTCGTCGTCCTCGTCGCCGTCCTCGTCAAACCGAGCCGGACGCCTCCGCACGCGAATTCGGGCGCACAAATCTCGCTAGTCTCCTCCCAACCCTGACCAAAGCATCACTACTCATACAATCGTCCTACTTATTCTACAGCTAGAATAAAATTATGGGCAGCATATCTTGCAACATAACAGCATGCGGACAAGCCAGAAGGTCGTGGAAGAGGTCAGAAAGAGCGGGGGACTCAATAATCTAAACATCTACAGAGTAACCTGCATTCCAATCAAGAAAATATATGCGCGCAGGTTCCCATAACATGACGAAAGCGAACCGTCTTCACCCTTATGTCACAATTAAAAGCCGGGTTCGTTTCCTTTACGTGTGATAGGCGAATTCGGCAGCCCTGTGGATGTTCGCCGTTGCCTCTTGACCGCTGCCGTCGCAGCCGGCAAACCCCCGCTTAGTCCCCGATTGCCAGGTGCCGAACGGGTCGCTGAAAACCCACTCGGAAGCGTGTTCGTCGTGGCGGAACGTGGTCTACTCGATGCAGCGATCTTCGGCAGCCCTCCTCCTCCTCCCTTGCGTGAATTGCTGCCGTTCGGCGTGCCCGACGCCCGATTTCTGCGGCAACGGTCAGGGCGAATACAACGAAACCCGACACACCCACCTCTTCTTGATCACATCCGTCTTGAGCGACAGAGGCCGGACGACACCATGCAGTTTCTTTACAGCACATAAGGATTCGCTCGCAAAAACGCATTCGCTGTACTCACAAAGAAAAGACCACACGCATTGCCTATCTCTTCGTCAATCCAGGCCCGATCTAATCACGATAAGGCGACTCACACAGTGGCTGTCCCTCCGGATCACGTCTCCACAGCGGGGTGTTCGTTGTCTGGCAGTTTGTACATGACGTGGGGGGCTGATCGCTATCATCACTGCTTCCCTTGGCAGTAGCACTGCTACTGCCTTCGGCCGTCAGCTCAGGGGTGCTCGTCGATGATCGGGAACCCCCAACGGTGGCGTTGGCCGTGGACTTCTTTCGTTGCAGTCCCTGGGCAACGCGATTCGTCGACGATATTTTGCGACCAGGTAGGCGGGAGTTGGTGACATTGCCACCACCTTCGGCGGACGGAGGCGAGGAAGCACTCGATGCCACATAGGGTTCAGGAGAGGCAGCCGACGATGGGAGACCGTTGCCCCAATCGCTGGTAGGGCTAGCATGATAACTCTGCAGAACCATCTCCCCGTGTTCAACGGGCAGGATCTGCGTTGGGTCAACGTGGGTATATGGTCCCTGGCCAAGAGCGTCCAACGATGGGAATGGGAATGAAAGAAGGTGACGATAATCAACGCCCTCCTCCGCAGCAAAGCCGGTAGCGCCCAGGTGCTGGACATATCCCTCGGCCATGCCTGCGTTGGTGGCGACCGCAGAAGCAGAGATCCCTTCGTCCACACCGGGAGGGGAGCTTACTGAAGGCGTATATGTAGGACCACTCAGCGAATGCGACGCAGAATCATGAAAGTGCATATCAGAGGCTCTTGTACTCTCGCCACTTGACAGCATGTGTGGGAATTCATGATGTGATATTGCGCTTCCTGGTGAGGTGAAGTCGAACATCCCCTCAAACGGCGGGAAACTGAAATTGAAGGTGGTAGATGGAACAGAACCATTGCCGAGATACTGATCCGCCTCTGGGGGTTTTGCTGACCGGGGATTACCTTCGATATTTGAGGGATCTGCCCGTAGGATGCTCTCTGCATGTGGGGCATCGGCGCGACGCTTCTGTCCCGCGAGGCTATCTGGCGACAATGGTTTGCCATTCACTTGATGCCTACCACCTGGACCGATAAATATACCTTCTCGTTGTACAGTGTGATCAAAGCTCGACTTGCGCACGTGCCTTGGGAAAGCACGGGGCTTTGATGATTGGTCGTCAAGGGGGAATTTGAAAGGCCCATGGAGGCCAAAAGAAGGCAGTGAAGAAGGATGAAAGCCTTGTGTGTTGAGCGACGGCAGAGTATGGTCAAATTGATTAACGTGGGTGTTGGCGTGAGTGGGACTGCCAAACGGAGAAACCTCATGACCGGCCTTGCCCTCATGGATGGCGGACAATGTGGAGCACATGGGACCGTTGGAAGATGTCGCAGAAGGACGCGACGAAGATAGCGTGGAAGCGCCCGGTATCCGTATGCTAGGTGATGATGTAAGCTCGACCGGACGCCGCACAACCCGTTCGGGAGATTTGTCGGGGCGTCCATGGGTGCTTGGGAAGGGCTGCCGAGGCTCGAACGGATGATACGTGCTCGCATGCTCGAATTGCGTGACCGGCTGCGGGGGCCTTGAGCGGGAACGACTTTGGGGACGCCAGTCCATGGAAATGCGGGATCGCGACCTGCTTATGGCGCGCCAGTCCATTGGCTCGGAACTAGGACAGATTCGCATCACAAAAGCCAAGAGCAAGATTATTACGTACTCGTCATCCTCTGTGCCGTCCTGGCTGGTGCCGTCGAAACCGATGACCTGTACTTTGGCCTTGCTTTTTGCAACTGGCCTGCCCCTCTCCTCGTCACCCAACTGCGAGTTGGAAGGATCGGGGTGATTGAGCAAGGGGCTGGGAAGTACATTCTCGGTCTTGACGGATACGGTACTCGGAGGGGCAGCCGAGTCCTCGTGCTCCTTCTTCTTTTTGAGTGCGAGTGCCATCATACGCCAAGTGATATTTTCCATCCTCTGTGCATGAGGCAAATTGGCTTTCGTTCGAGCATACATCTTCCATACCTGAGTAGCCAAAGGATCCTGTTTGGCAAGCTTCTCGGGGTCGGTCTCCAAGGATGGAAAAGAAGGGGATTGGATATCGGGGGAACCCGAGAGCCTGGGAGAGGCAAACGAACTTGGGCCGGGCTCGTTCGGCGATGCACCGAAGAGATCGTCGGAGAAGAGATCGGAAAGAATGGCGGACTTGGAGTCGACGGAGAGGGAAGCGGTGGTGGAGGGCGAGGGATGGATGTGACCGGAGAGGGGAGACGCGTCGGGAGCAATGGGACCATGCGGAATGGACAGCTGGGTGAGCGGAGAGTAGACGGTCGGGGAGGCGGTCGGGTGGGCAGAGGTGGGGGACATCCAGAGGGAGGGGGGTATGCCGACGCTTGAGCGCTCGATGGGATGGGCGTGGGCGTAGGAGGAATAGGTCAGCGGAGGATGAGGTATTGAGGGGGGGTCAGGACGGAGAAAAGGTTCCGCAGCGCCGTCGGGTCCCCGGGAGTGGGTTGAATCAAAGGCCTGCTATGTGGGGTCAGCGGCGGCATGTCGGCGGGGCGGGGAGTGGGGACGCATGCTCACAGAGAGAGGTATATGGTGGGGCTTGCGGTGGAGGGGGAGGTCCTGGGGGAGGGAGGAAGATAGGGCGACATCGTGGGGGGACTTGAGGGAGTGGAGGGAGATGGTGGAGTGGGATTTTGCGGGGTGTGGTCTGGGGGTGTGATGGGGGGGGAGGGGCTGGGACCAGGCAGGGAGATCGTGGTGGTAGTCTGAGAGGAGATCGCGGGGGGGATTGAGCCTGGGGTGTGGGTGGAGATGGCGGGCGGGGTCGGGCTGGATGGGGTTCGGGACGGGGAAGACGCCGTTGGCGGCAAGGTTGGCGAAGAGGGCGGGGGAGAGCGGGGCGGCGAAGAGGTTGTCCCAGCCATCGGTGGGGTGGTCCATGGGGGGGTGCTGATCGGGGTTGAGCATGGAAGGAGGGGGCTCGAGGAGAACGGGGGCGTCGTGATCTGCGGGGACGGGACAGGGATCAGCGACGGCGCGCGGACGGAGGGGTACGAAACGCAGGGTTTTGGCGCGACGTGGGCTCGCAACACTCTGCGAAGCGACTCCGTTCGCCCGAGCAAATCTTTTTATGACACAAGAGCGAAACCAACGACAGTCGAGCCCGTCTTCGAAATCGCAACGCTGAAGAGGCAGGGACTCTGCAAGGCACATATAATTGACACGCGCTACCGTCCGTCGCTAAAGACCAGGACCCCGCGCACACCCCCAAACTCGGCTCCGCGACCCCCCTGCCCCTTCGCACGTATTCACATGTCGGACAGCGGTGCCCAGGGTCCCCCGTGTCCCATGTTTGACGTCCTCATGCAACTGAGACGTTCGCGAGCTGCGCGAGCCCCTCCTGGCACGTGTCCGGCGCGAATGCATTACGTCATAACATACCACCCGCTCCTCTCCCCGTACGCATATTTCTTGCCGTCATGGCTCGGAAGCGCCTTCCATTCCCCCCCGTTGCACATGCGTTGCGCTCGATCAGCCTCCACGCTCGAATGTGGCGTTCATTTAAATAATACTCCTAGTGTGTCCGTGATCGGATCTCCCCAGCCGATCTCCAGATCCCCCCATCTTCTTCCGGCACCTCGTATTTTTGGCAGTCATCCCTTTCTCAGGCCTTCTCCCGCTACGCCTCATTGTCCACCTCTTCCTCCTCCGACCCTCGGACGGACCTTTCCTCTGATCGCCACTAACAGCGTCCTCGCTTCACCCGTCCTTGGCGCGCCCTGTCAGTCCCCCCCGATCCACTCTGCCCCACATGCGCCCGCAACTCATGCTTTCTCCTCGTCCGGGCCCCTTGCTTTTCCCAAGCACTGTCACATCGATCAGCGCTCGCCAGCTGACATGATGGCTCAAACAGATGGCACGGATGCTGTATGTCCTGTCAAATACCTCACTTTTGCGTACAAGCCTTGCGCCGCCTCCTTTCGGATTCAGCATGCATCCTCTGACGGCATACACTCAGCAGTGCCAACGACTAACCCCTATTTCCTTTCCAGGTCCCTTCATTCAGTTCCTTTGACAGCTCTCTATGACCCTGAGAACACCTGCCCTCATCAGGTAATCATCAGGCCCGCCTCGGGCCGCAGGTGTGAGCATCTTTCGAGCGTCCGTACGTTACACTCGGTGATCCACACCCCATCTCGCATGCATCAATCTTCCTCCGTCTCTACTCCATCCCCGGCTCTATTCACGGCTGGCCTCTTCCACGCCCCAAATATTGCTCATCTTCACTTTGCTTGTCCCCAGGCACGCCCATTCAGCCTACGACAATGTTGGAGTAAATGGCGTGAGACCACACCATGACGTTACCCCACTTGGCCAAGCCCTCATATACATCGTCACGACCCACTCACAACACTGCGCAGCAACGAATCAGGTCCGATTATCCCTACTCCATTCACGGCTTCTCGTCAACATGCCGGCCATATGCACTCTATACCCCCCGTCCGCCGGTTGGACATTAACTCCCGTTTTACGATGCCTTTTTCTTGCCCCTGGTCTTCCGCTTTCTAGGTCTGACCTCATCTGTTAAGCCCTCTTCGCCTCCTTCCGTCGCCTCCTCATCCACATGACTACCCTCAGGGCCGCTATCCCCCGGTGGCGTACTTATCCCATTTTGAGCTCCAGGCAACGCCCGAGATGCCACACTTGCTTCCTCTGTGCTCTTCTCTTTTGACAGTTCGGGATCATCTGACCACCTCCATACATCTTCAAGTTCCCCACGCACAACCGCCGTTGCGACCAATGACAGAATACACGCTGGGCTACATTGCTCCAAATATCAGCAAACAACGGGAGAAAAGGGGGGTTACGCCAACGTTTACCTAAGGTATAACAGAGCTGGTTGCGCGGTCCCAAACGTATGCATCACTGTCATCGTTATGACCAGGCCCACCACGTATGCTGTTAATGTGACCAAGAAGTAGGGTTTCGTGAAGGGCGTCCTTGCCTTCTCAGCACGCGCATGGTCATACCGAAGTGCCAGGGCAATGAACATGCCTGGCAGAACGACGTCACCGAGCCCCAGCATAGTGAACCCTCTCTCACTCGCGAATCTCATCGATTTCGGCCACAGAAGCTTGATGGGCACATCAAGAGAGGTGGCCACTTTCACCATCTGTAGTGCATGAGCCAAGACCCTGTGGTACCTGAACCTTGGCTTACCACTTCCGTGCCGAACACCCAGTAGACGTCATAAATGAACAGCCCCGACAGGAGAATGCATCCCGTTTGGAACGAGTCCACTTTCAGGATCGACATCGCATTGTACGAAAAAGAAATAGCTAGAATGTCCGTCAGTAGTGCAGACTTGTGTGATCCAGTAGCCAAGCTGTAAAGAATGGAAGGGAGCACGGCGAGCGGCAATAACACCAATGTTGGTGTTCGGAACGACAAAGAAATGACCTCTGACGGCAATAAACGTAAGGTGGGCAGACTGGTTTTGAGGGGACGAGACGCACCGAGGGGGCCCCGGAGGAGGAGTAGTCGGTAGCGATGGAACTTTTTCCATTTCTCCCGCCCGATCGCGGATTTAGCCAACGACACCACGCACTACTCCGAAATGCTTTGTGAGCGCATAAAAAGTAACACGCGAGACGCACCTTCCATACACTGCCCACGCCAGCTATGGAGAAATACCAGCCGAGTAACCAATTGATCCACTCCCTGCCCACATATTTGACCAGGAGGTATAAACCAAAGAGCGCTACGGAGCCAATCTAACGGAGGGAGGGTGAGGTGAGAAGGGCGAGGTGAACATGGCTCACAATCGGGAACAGCCATGCATCGCCAGAAGACAAGCGGTCCGGGATGTCCCCGTCCTCGTCGTCCTCGCCATCTGAGAGGACGTGACGTGGCGCCGTCTTTCGAGAGCGCGGGCCCGTCTACTCAAATTTAGCCGCATTTTCTCCGTACCATGCATGTCCACGTACTGGCAGTGAGCCGAATGCCCCACAATAAACGGAAGCGGTTGCAAGACAGACAAGCCCAGCAAAAGAGGAAAAGAGGTCCCAGTCGACGTCTGCCATTCGGAAACACGCCTATGAAAGCAAGAAAAAGGAGCGTAGTGAAATATAGTCAAGGCCTCAAGTCGCTCGGGGTCGCGGAATGGGATGGCACGACGACCGGCAAAGGAGTGGAATTGCACCCGGCGGACGAGTTTCACACCGTTCAGCTGATCAAAAGTTGTGCTGCCCTGACTCGGAAATCTTGGCTCACTGGCAACCCCCCCCCCCCCATCTTTATCTCTGCGAGCTTTCTCTCCCCTCGACCAGAAAGAAGAAGAAAAAAAAGAGTTATAGACTTTTGCATTTTTACCTCGTGAATCCGTTGCATCGACTCGTTTACGCCTTTCCGATCCAAAGACAACGGGTCGACCTGCTGAATCACCGAGGGCGATCGTACTCGAGTCCCACTAACTTTACTTTTTCCAGCGTGGTTACGAAATGATTATGCATGGTGACTACTTCTTTGATTAGGGTATGTTAGTAAGTGAGGATATTCAATATCCTGCCGCGATCCCATTCTTCCTCGAGTCGCTTGCAGCTGCGGGTTCCCGTGAGCTAGTCACCCTAGGTTGACATGAACGTCCGCATACCGTATAGCTTTCCATTCTTGCTCATGACAACCTGCGTTACGCCGGCGACCCGATTGATATCCTTTACTGGGTAATATGTCAGCGTGAATACGAAGCGGGGCTGACGGACATCGAACACACCCTTCACGTTATGTCCCCGGCCTCGGAGCCCCTCAATCACCGACGCTGGAAGGATGTTGTCTACAGATACCGCCTCTGGATACAGCTGATGATGCACACGCCCATACTCGACAGCTTCGCTGGCACCCATGCCCCAATCTAAGTTCAACAACGTCTGCAACACAGAAGTGGGAATCTGTCCTCCACCGGAACCACCGAAAGCGGCGTAGAACGATCCATCGGCATACTCCAGGATCGTGGGGATCATGGAAGACAGAGGTTGCTTGCCAGGTTCAGGGTAGTTGTCTGTCAGCAACCATGATTGGCAAGCTGTGGAAAAAAAAAAGTACAAGCGTAGTTACTCACACGGAGAAGACCGCAGGCCGAACCCATTCGAAGTTCCGGGAACAGAGAAGTCGTCCATCTGTATGCGATCGTTTAAATTTGGCCTCGCCATGTTCCCTTGATCATTCTCACCTCGTCATTTAGGAGAATGCCTGTTTCTGGGTCAAGCACTTGTGAACCGAAGACCAAATTCACTGTGGTGGTCAACGCAACAGCCATGCCGTCCTTGTCTACCACCGAGACATGGCTCTGGAAATTGGCTGTCAAGTACTTGCAATATGGTCGTTGCAGAACGCGTACGGTGCCATGATCAATCACCACATCAAAATCGGGGTTGTAATATTCCGATGGGTGAGTTCGGTCCTTCATGGCAACATCAGGACAATGAAAACTGATATGCACCAAGGTCTCACGTCGGTGATATTAACGGCAATCAGATCAGCGAATTCTTTGGTAGGAATCTCCGCAATGCGCGCCATGGAACCCGTGTAGTAGGAGAGGTCTCCTATTCTTGTTCTAAAGTAAAATCAGCATTTGACTGTGGGCGATCTTTTTTCATTACAGCTTACCGCGCTGCAAACCCAACTTTTGTGGCATGAAGGTTTGAGAAATGACCCTCACGGTGAACACATGTAACAACTTACATTTCATTGCTTCCACCACTCTGTGCACGTTTAACGGCGTCCGGCCTTCGCCGATCAGATCAAACCGCTCCAGCAAGTTCAGCATGTGGAGGAAGACAGGCCCCGAAGTTGGAGCATGGGAAGTGTACACCTTCTTATCACGGTAAGTCCCTTCGAGCGCACGTTCGACCTTGGCAGTGTAGTTCTCGAGGTCCGCATGTGTGAGGATACCACCTGTTGCCTGAACTTTACGGATGATGGAATCAGCGATGGAACCCTGCGATTGGGTGTTTAATTGGCCTGCCGTCATATCCGAGAAGACGAAGGATTGAACCAAACCTTATAAAAAGCACCCGGGCCATCATTTGCAATTATTTCGAGTGTGCGGGAGTAGTTTGTGCGCCGAATAGGCTCCCCTTGAAGAAGTAGTCTGCCCTGTGGGGCGAATGTCGCACGCCAGTCTTCATTGTGGAGCATGAGATCAGCGTACATCTGCGATGCATTAGCAAGTAGATGAGTTACCAGGTGACCACCTACTTGGATCCTCCTCGCCAGCTCCGGGTCCACAGTCCACTCGACGGCCAATTCAATGCTGGGTTGCACGAGTCTGCTCCAGGACAAGTGTCCCCATCGGCGGTGGGCTTCCTCGAAGCCACGCATTTCACCTGGTACAGCGACCGACAAGCCACCGTGACGTGCAGCATCGGGATCTTTAGTATACATTGTCTTGTTCGATAACGCGGGGGCGGTTTCGCGATAGTCGACGATAAACACCTCGGAGTCCGTTCCAGGCGTCTTGGGGGGTATACGAACAGCCATGAACCCGCCGCCACCGATACCCGAGCTTGGGTGATGAGTCATGAGCGGGAGACGGATGACCTTTGTAGGACGAGACGACTCACGAAAATAGGTTGACGACGCCGATGCACAGTGCAGCACTAACGGCTGCGTCTACGGCGTTTCCTCCGTCCTTCAAGACACTAACTCCAATGTCCGAGCACCGTCTGTTCTCTGATGCGACAGCACCATGATCCGCAGTAATCAGGTAAGCGGGATTACGGGTAATTGCACGTGGAGGATGCCATGGCAGATTCGGCCAAGGTTGGGTGCAGAGAACCATGAAGAGCACACAGAAACAGCCGATGGCAAAAAATGATTCCCATCGCTTCCGGCTGCGCTCGCGACGATGGAGGGCTTGAACCTTGGCATGCAGGGGAAGGGTATGACGCGCAGGAGGTTTGGTCAACAGGGGCAAGCGGATGAGGTTGTCCTCGTTCTCAAAGGGGAATGGTTGCTTGGTTGACATGGTATCGTCGGTGATGGTAGCAAACTCGCTATGCTCTTGTCCGAAAGCGTCCAGGGAAGAAACGACGATGGGCCCGAAGCCGCTGACGAGGCTGAAAAACCTCGCAGCAGTTGTCAGACGGACCCGGATTCGGAAGAATAGACAATTGCCCGGGTCGCTTAGATAACGCCACTTCGGCAAATGCTGGCGATTGCAGTCGGCATCTTTTCCACTTCCTACGACGATCGCACAATGCTCTGGCGCAGAGCTGACGCATCGTCTCTCGGGTTGGACGACTCCGTGTTGAGCTTGTCGCGCGCAAGGTCGGTAGACGGTGCCACTGACACCTGTGGGACTCACAGGGACCGTGTCTGCTCAGCAGCAGGGTTTCGCACACGCAAACAAACACAATAGGTCGTCTGATGGCTGTTATCAGCCCGGTCTCATGACATTAAGGCCTTCCCGTTAGATATCCCGGAGTACCCACCAGCGAAGCGAAGAAAAGGCGCCGGCCTCAACGCACGCTTCGACCGCATGATCAAATCCATGGTCTCGTACAGAAACGACCGTGCAGCTCCCTCGCGGACGAGGATGCAGTCTTCTGGTACTACCTCCTCCGCCAGCAGTAACGATCCCCCAGAGACCCCGGTGGATGCATACAATCAACTTCACACAGGGAAATTAGGCAAAGATTTCTCCCTGCTGAAAATGAAAAAGTCGTCTCTACTCCTCCGGGAGCACCATGATGGATGCCATCAGCATGCGGTATGCGTATATGCGTTCCGTTCTTCCCGATCTCGCGTATTTTTCCCATTTCCAATGCATAGACTCCCCTCACGGAAGCAAGGAACCCCCTCCCCAGTTGGCTAGCAAACACGTTCTGTGGTTTAGAAGCCGACCACCCCTTGCGGGGATTATTGCCACATTCTCGCACCATGGCCTCCGACGTCGACTCTTCTGTGGTGCAAATGCCGAGTGTTTCGCAAGCCGAACAAGTATTTGCATTCTCGCCTTTCGAGCTCGACGGACAGGGGCAAGTTCCTGATGCAGCTTATTGTACAAACAGAACATCAAACGGCCAAAAAAATCATTCATTTGTTTCCTCCTTAGGACCTTCATACCTTCACTCCGAGGCGTTAGCATGTCCTCTACCATTCTCAACGCCAGGTTGCTTCGCCTCAATTCACAAGCCAGTATGTCAAGGTTCGATCATACAGGATCCATGCGAGAAACCCCAAGTCCGGCAAGTGACTTCCCATGTCCCTGACATGATGC
>JBBPKG010000076.1:47019-65900 GCA_038089115.1 Fistulinella cinereoalba | reverse complement strand
CGCCGTCGCCTTCGTAAGCGATCTTGTCGAGGATGGCCCATCCGAGCGAGTTGGCGTCGAGGCCGATGTTCTGCGCGGCAGTCTTGAGGCTGGTCAGCTTGGCGGGTGCCGTGCGCCTGGGCGTGTATGGGACATATTTGGCGGCGTCGGGTGCGCTGAGGAGGGGATGGGCGGCGATGTTGGCACCGTGAGCCCTGCCGATGGAGGTGGCTGGGAAGGTCGACATCGGGGTTTGATTCAGACCATGTCGCGAGTACGCCAGCCCGACGCCGCGTACGAAGGCAAGAACGGGTTTCGCGACGCGGTGCCCGGGCCCGTCGACGAGGCGCACCCGGACGACCTTACCCTGCGACACGTCCGCCTTGCGCAGTATGTGCTCGCGAACAAGGGCAGCTTCGTGCCGACGTACGTGCCACACCTGGACATGGTCGCGTGCTGACCCTGGACAGGCCAGAGAAGCTGCGCGAGCTCGGGCGCAACCGCCCGCAGCCCAAGGAGAGCCTGGAGAGCATCGAGGACAAGATCGCACAACTGAAGCAGCAGTACGCGGGCGACCTCGACCGGCTGTTTGCGTTCCAGCGCGCCGAGTACCTGCAGGAGCTGGACGACCACCGGCTCTGCCATGACGACTCGGTATACATGGACATTGACGAGGAATACCCAGACCAGGTCGCGTTCAGGACGGCCCTCGAGGTGCGTACTGCCACACGCTGTCACCCCCGCTGACGACGCGCAGGAACTCGACGCGGGGGTGGTCCGGATGGACCGGATGCGACGAGACATGGATCACGCGGTGTCGATGGTACGGTACAACTACGTGAAGATGCTGGTGCAGTACGTGCAGCGACGGAACGTGCTCCGGGATGCAGCGCGGCACCGGCGGGAGGTGTTCTTCCCGCAGACGGTGCAGCAGTACCAGCAGATCCCGGAGCGGGACGTGCAGCTGCGAGTAGCCCGGTTGCTGACGGGGACTCGGACAGAGCAGGAAAAGATGATGGACGAGTACGGGTGGGCGTACCGCACGGTGCAGCCGCTGCTGTCGTTGTACAGAACGAACGTAGGTGGACCGTGCAGGGTGTGACTGGCGATGGCTGACGGGGCACAGGGGTCGTTCCGGGGCGAGGTCGATGGCGCGGTGGGGGGGTTGCAAGTGTCTGATCCACGGCGGCGGGGTGTCCCAGCGTTTACGCGGTTCTCGCCCGTGTCGTGAGCTGCAGTGCCACTGGGATGTATATAAGCCCTAGACAGCGTCCACATCCGCATGGCTGGCCCATCTTCCGAGTTCGACGTCCCCGCCGTCGTGCACGGCCTCATCCGCGACATGCAGGCCCTCGAGGCCGCCCTCGTCCGCTGGGGCACCGCACACGCCTCCCCCGCTGACGTCAGCGACTGCTACGTCCAGTTCGGCGTCGAGTACAACGCCGTCGTGCGCGCGTTCGCCGAGGGCTTCGACATCCCCACCAGGTGCGCCGCCTCCCCGCCCACAGCCCCGCTGACCCCCGCCCAGCGATCTCCACGCGATCCCCGGCCAGCTCCGCATCGCGCTCGAGGACTGTCTCGGCGGGGGCCCCGACGCGCTCGACCGCCACCTGCCCCACATACGCCGCCTCCTCAAGGACGTCCTCCTCAGCCTCCGCGCAAAGCACCCCGCCTGGCACGCCGCCCTCGCCAGCCGCGTCTGAGACGCACCCGTAGTCGTATCCCCGCATAATCGTACACATGCCCTCTGTAGACTAATCTACCCTGCGCTCCGCCACGCACTCCACCTCCACAAACGCCCCCAGCGGCAGCGTCGCCACGCCCACACACGTCCGCGCGGGCAGCGTCGCCCGGTTCGTGAAATACTAGCACCGCGTGAGCATCGCGCGTGCACGCCACCGGGGACGCACCTCGAGATAGACCGCATTGAACACCGCAAAGTCGCGCTGCATGTCGGACATGTACACATTGACCTTGAGGACGTGGTCGAGATCAGACCCGACGCCCTCGAGCAAGGTCTTCATGTTGTCCAGCGCGGCCCGCTGCGAAACGATGGCATGTCTGCGATCATATCACGCGGGTGGACGTACGCTCTGGGCCTCGATGCCCCCGACGATGTTGTGACCGCGATCGCATCCCACACTGCCGGAGACGTACACCGTCCCCGCAGACGAGACGACCGCCTGGGCTGTCGCAGGGTCAGATCGGCTATCGCGCGCGTGGTGGACGCACAAAAGACGGGGAGGGGTGGGACAGCGCCGGGGATGTTACTGAATACTTGCTTGGGCATGGTCAAGATGAGCCAAATCCTTGTTTGGACTGACATTGACACGCTTGCACCCTGCCACCACGCATGTCCGGGTCGCTGCGGGCAGTGTCTACCGTGTTTGCGTCATCGCATGCGCATCGTTGACCACCGTGTCAAGTCTTGGCTACCGCCTCCATCGTTACCGCTTTCCGTCCCTGGCATATCCGACGGCTGTGAGAGTAGCGAGAGCGACATGGGAACCAACACAGCAAACATCACGTCTCAGTGGCTGAGAGTCCCTCGGAGCATCAAAAGTTCCCAAGTGCCGCTCTTCCGCTGCACGAATGTATCTCGCGTATCGAAGCCATGAAATACTGAATTTGGGTCAGCGATTACCTGGTAGTCACGTAGGATTGGCAACTGGACAAGAGATTGCTGCAAAAGCGTGGGCACAATGCATCTTTCGTTGCCGCAAGCAGCGCAAGTGTATGGCGACTCCAGGTAGATTTACAATTCTGCCGCTCGAATATAAAACCATGGAGGCGTACATTCCTTTCTCTCGTCCGCTCGCCCTCGTGATAGACTGGCGTGCTCGGCCTGCATAGGCTGCACCATCACTTGCACAGGCTAATTCAACGTGTGGAGCGTTATCTACACTCTCAGCATCGCGCACGACCTCCCCTCCGAGATCGTCTCTCGTCACTACCGCGAACGACCCTCACTCTTTATGCCACTACCGCGTGGAGGACCGTAAACGACACTCCTCCTGCCGGGTTCCACGTGAATACCGCCGCCGGGACCCTCGCAGTCGCCCAAACGTACCGGACAACCGACGAAGATTGGGGATGGACCCCAGCCCAACTCGAAGGTACGTCTATGATAGCCCGTTTTTGATGTACTTTATTGGCACATTGATCTTCCAGGCGCTTGCCTCCCATCCACTTCCGGCACTACTTGTCTGATACAAGACACGCGTCGTCCTTCGACCCTATATCTGTTTAACGTCAGTTGAAATACATACACTGATGAAGCGCATGAGGCATTATGGTGAAACCTTCTGCATCATGCGTGCCATCAATGTGGTATTCGACGACGTGACAGAAGATTCGTGTCGCAACCCTGGCGCATGGCCCAGCGCAGGAACCTTTCCTAGGGGGGGGGGGGTTATTCCGGTCAGTGCAGCTGTTTTTAGCACCCCATATCAAGAAACGGGCCGCACATCTTTTACTGAGTTGAGTTGTCTACTGAGATCCCGTCCGCCGCCCGATGTTTCACTGGCCCATCACGCGCCCGGCCGGGCTGAATGGCAGTTTTGTACAGAGGTGCGCTCACTGCCATTCATCCAATGACCTTTTTGACATCGTGCGCTTCTTTCATGTAGAACGGCCTTCTCAGGTTTTGCCGCCCGGAAGGCGAAATGAGGGCGGCCTTGAAACGTGTGTAGTCCAGATTCGCCATTAGCGGCGAGGATCTTGCTCACCAGTGTTTAGATCCGAAGACCTGGTACACGTGCTGGCGCACTACCACGGGCGAAGCGAGTCGTAGAGTTCGAAACAGGACAACGTTAGAGCATTAGACAGGTGCTACAGGTGTAGTTTACGATCGAAACGGTGGTAATATGACTAGCCCCAACCTGTTGGAAAGCTATTCCCGGGGATCCAGTTTGGACCAACCGCGATCATGAAGAGTTGATGAACAAGCGACCATGTCCAAACGAGGACCTGGGTCGGTCCGCGGGCATTGAAGTGTAGAAACCGCGGCTCAGACCATCAAGGCTTTATTTTCCCTATGGTCCGTCATCGGCAACGTCACACTCGCCACCATGACTTTCCTGTCCTACCGGCGCATCGCCAGCTTGATTGGGCCCATCGACCGCATTTTGCTTGTCCCCGAGATACCAATCCGGCATGCCAAGCGAAAAGAGGACGGGCAGTATACTGAACGCGACGGCACACAGAATCATTGTTTTCATCGTGTCTTCGTACGCTTAAAACCAAAGCCCGGATATGAGTAGTCTGACTCGGGACAGTTCAGACAGAGACCGGAGACGTCCGCACCTTGGATCACGCCCTCCCGGACGGGGTTGCCCCGCGGGTAGGCCGTGACGGACGTGATGCTCCCGAACAGCTGTGCGCGCTGTGCGTCCGTCAGCGATGGGAGATACTTTCTCAGGTTCGCAGGCATCGTGTTCGACCAGATCGCGCCGGCTGTTCAGTACGGCGTGTCATGAACAAACCCACACAAACGACCTTGATGGGACGCTCACCACACGCATTGCCTACGGCGCCTCCCACTTCGGCGAAGAGCAGAACGAGGGCGGTGACCATGGCGACATCGTCGTGCGGCACTGCGGCTTGTGCGCCGACCTGGGAAGCAACCGCTGCAAACCCACCGCCGAGTCCTTGCAGGATCTGCGTAAACACCACCTCCACCGTGGACCCGTTGGCACCTCGAGAATGGATCATCATGGCGACACCGCTACATGACCAGATATCAGTATTGCGCAATTGCAGAGGTTGGCACGGGAAACGAACGCGAGGCGCACGACAAGACCAAACACTAGGATGTACTACATGCGTATAAAAGATGAGCGTGGCGCTCGGGACGACAAGCAACGACCAGTGCACCTTGTACCGACGCGTGAGGTGCATGGCAAGCCCACCCAAAATCCCAAAGAATGTCAGTGCCACGGTCACTGTTTGCATGAAATAGGTTGCTTGGATGAGTGACCTGGGGTTATGGGATTAGACGAGAAGGGGCCAAGATGGCGCCAAAATACTTGCCATGGTGCAACAATCAACACGAAAGAATATAGATAAGTGAATGTGAGGTAAAAGGAAACCTGGTCAGGTTTGTGAGGGACATATTTCGGTGGCACGGAAGAACCCACAAAGTCAAAGAAACCAATGAGTGCGGAGAATACGACACTCCGGTTTCTCAAAAATCGAGCAGAAATAACTGGCATGGTCGAAATACGCAAGTCCCAATACGCGAACACAAAAAGGAGCACAACTCCAATGACAAGCATTGAAATTAACGACGCTAGACCGTGTCAGACGGGTGGCCAGCAGTAGGACAAGCGACGTTACCATTTCTCCATTGATTCCTCACAGTCTCACTGAGGGTGAGCGGGAGGAGGATCAGCGATAATGCCGTTCCAAGAAGTACGAGGCCGACAAGATCGAGTTGTGCAGCTATCTGCCGTAGGCGCTGTAACAAGGAAACATTTAAAGTGGACAATCTATCCACTCCAACGGGAGAAGTGCGTTCGATGAGTCCGAGCTTCTTCATCTTGTATTCGGCCCACAAAAGTGTCACGATCAGCGGAGAGAGCGACACAGGGACCAATATAGCAAACATGCCATCTGAAACAAGCTTTCAACTCTGTCGACCTCCATATTGGATGCACCTACAACCCCATCTCCAACCCGCATGGTCGATGACCGCGGCGGAGATATTCGCGCCGATGAAAGCGTTGACCAAAAAAGGTGCGTTAACAAGGCCAACAACAAGGCCTCTCCATTTTAGTGTCGTGATGTCTGCAATAATGATCTGAGTGAGGATCTGTAACCCGCTACCGATGCTGATAAATATTGTTTGAAACACAGAATGTAGTTGTCACGTACGTATATCCGCTGTGAAACAAAGAAGTAAGCGCTGCATGTTCGGGCCTGGAAAAGAGCGCAAGATATATACATGGAATAGATGATGAGACCCCCGGCCATTGTGCCTACATTCTGTGCGGAGGCGATGACCGTATAACCTCGGAAAACATCAGTGCTTACCACCTTTCACACATTCGATCACCTACCGACAACATAAAAGAGTACTGGATGCGACGTTGTTAGATGCATCGGAGATTCAGAGCATACTACACTCACGGACGCTGACATACCCCCTTCCTCGTGAAGAGACATCGGCGACTTTTGCAATCACTGGTTTTCCTACAGCCACTGAATAGGCACATAATCATCGGTCATATGTACGTCGAAACGGAAACTTACATATGAGGGACTGGGCAGCTGCAATGGAGCCCAATAGGCTGTGCTCTTCGAAGCTAGAAGTAGCAAAAGTGAGGTATGCATTGGTGGTCGACGCGTCCAGAGAGTATATGTACGACGCGAGGGCAAGACTGGATGGCACTACGGTTAGGCGGAAAAGACGTGACATGGGCTGCAGGAGACGCCCATTCCGAATGATGAGGACGGGAGCGGAACGTGCCTTATCCAGAGGCACCAGCGAGAGTAATGCCCATAGATGCGCATAGACGCCTGCACCTTCGTGACTCCAACATGGGCATCTCGTTCCGTGACTTGAATCTGATCGTCGACGCGGTCCTCCACTGGATCGTGAGCACGAGAACCATGTTGGGGAGACTTGCTTTCGAACTCGTCTGTTTGCTTGTGTCCCATGAGTGGGACCTCAGGCTGACAAGACAAAATGAGAATGTCGGGTTGGGCATGTAGATTGAGCGACGTTTATAAGATAGCCCTGACGTGGGCCCATCAGGATACGTGGTCTAGGCCTAACCAAAAATAGCCAGTAATTTTGTTGGAACGAGTTTCAGGTGCGAGGCTACCATGAGATAATGACCATCTAGAGGTCAGCTGGCAAAAAAGCGGCCCATCTGGTTATCTGATAAAAACGGACCTTTGCCATCTGTCAACGTCAACTCCCAGCTTTCCAGCTTCAAGCTTCATATTTCATCCTGGTTCTCACGAAGTGGATGGGAGCCTAGTAGCATTTACTATTCGGGGGACTCGGACGCCAACACATGATGCACCAGCAGATGATGATGCACATGTGCAAGGGGCGAGCCAAGGAATTGACCAACGCTAGCGACTCCTGCGTCGGTCCGGGCTCGGTTCATATGATACGTCTCTTTGGCAGTGTCACGTCTTTCAAGCGAGGTATGCAATCTAATCGGGGGACGGGGATCATCATTCCGCTCGCGATGTAAAAAAAAAAATAGATGGTAATGTACAAAAGGGTAATCTTACGTCCATACAAATCGACCTAAGTCTTCACCAACACCCTGAAAATTTTCTGACAAGTTGAGGTCTGCAATTAGTTGGTTCGCTGCTTGCCGGGCATTGCGACTGGGACTTGCAACGGGGCATCGCAAGACAGGACCTGGTCATCCATGCTGCCCATCTATGTAA
This sequence comes from Fistulinella cinereoalba, assembly GCA_038089115.1. Lineage (NCBI taxonomy): Eukaryota > Fungi > Basidiomycota > Agaricomycetes > Boletales > Boletaceae > Fistulinella > Fistulinella cinereoalba. Next base: position 58,511 of record JBBPKG010000076.1, on the reverse strand, counting down.
TGGAACAGTTACGACGTCGTTTCCTCGTCGCTCCAAACCAGATCTTCCTCTTCGTCCGAAGGTAGACCGCAGTTTCCATTTCCAGAGGCGGACCCGTCGGTAATGATATGGCGGCTAAGTGAATCGGCATCAGCGTGATCCAACACCAAAAGGTACACACGACTCGCCTCGAGAGCAGCTCCTCCACGCCCGCCGGTCCAGCCTCCCAGTCTACGCGCACCCAATTATGCACGAGTTCGCCATCCCGGTAGACCAGTAGTGTGGGCAGCATATCCGTATCCACGTCCTCCTCGTACTCTTCCTCATCATAGTACGGCGCCTTCTCTGCCCCGTCCTCGTACGGATCCTCGTCAGAGTCATCCGTATACCGACCCGGCATGTTCACCTGTTTCCCGCCCGACGCATACTGCCTTGTCGACGCGCCCTTGGACGCGAACCCGAGCGCCGCCGCGCGCACCCTGACAAACTTGGTCTGGGGGTACAGCCGCGCTAATCTAGACAGCGTGTCGTCCAGCGTATAACACCTGTCCAACGACTGCCCACCGATCAGCACCACAGCGCGCAACAAGACGAGCAAAAAACAGACGACGAACCGACTCGTACAGGTGCACCACCACCCACACCCCGCGCTCCTCCCGTTCCACCGCAGCGACGAACCCCGCTCGGCCGACTTCCCTCAGGTGCCCGAACGGTCCCTCTTTGGGCCGGCCGAGCACGTCCCGTCTGACGCTCGCGGCTCCAAACGTGTCCTCCCCCGCGGCCAGCATTTTCTCTTGCTCCTCCTCCAGGAAGGTCTTTCCCCCGAGATCGGCGCGCTCCATGCGCCTGCGCAGCGCCTCGAGCTCTCGCCCGCGCTTCGCAGCTTCTATGGTCTGTGCTTCGTGCTGGTCCCGGATGACGCCCTTGACACCCGTCCGGCCGGGACCCATGCCGATCGAGTCGGGCACGGGCGCGTTCCAGTTCCCGCTGAGGTCGTCGTTGGATGCAAAGGAGAGCGAGGGGGAGGGGCTGCGCTCGGGGGACGGGCCTCCGTGCGTGCCGAAGAGCTTGCCGGAAAGGACGAGGTGTTCGATGTCTGCGTCCTGTGCGATCCATGTCAGCCTGTGTGTCGGCTTTGTAACGTCGAAAACGTACCATAGCGTCGTGTCCGCCGCGACCGTGGCTGGGAGGAGGACAAGCGCAGGGTCACAATATTACTGTAATCCCCGTCAGGAACACAAATGAAGTCAGGCACCGTTTATCCAACAATCACCTAGCCGATCTACGTACAGAAGGAACCACCATCTATGTACCAATGATGAATCGACCTAACGGCACACTAGACGATGCGGTATCCATCGAAACGTCCAGCTCCATCCGCATGGAGAATCCTCCGAAACCGAAAACCAACGGAGACGAGATAAATCGAAGGCGGACGATCAACGCGGTCAAAGTTAATTGCATCAGAAAAAACGAATGTAGGCCGCAACTGCCGCGGGAAACCAAGAACATCGGGGATAGAAAAAAGAGTGGACAGCTCCAAGATGAAACGGAGCGCGGGTAAATGGCAAGTCGCCGGAAATCCAATTGGCGGCAGAAGAATAGAACGATAGATGGACGATGAATAAAACAAATGGCTACAGTCGGGTGGTGGGGCAATATACACTGGGCTTGTGGGAAAAAAGGGATAAGATGCATAAGTGATATAGACACGAGTCCCAGAATGAATGAACAAGGTGGGAGAAAGGCGATCCCAACAGAAGTGAAAGAGACGCATCACGTCTCTGCGAGTCCTGCGCGCTTGAGATCCCGGGAGGTGATGTTAATACCACGGAAATCCTCAAGCCAAACTCGTCGCTCCCCACAACGCGATAGTATCTTGGACCAAAATTTCAAAATCCTCATTTGCGGAGCGTGATCGGGGTCGGTGCGCATCAGGTGCGACGCACGACTAAGATCGCGTATGTACCGCAAGGAGGGGAACGCGTCGTTGAAAAGAAGAGATGATATCTGCTCCGCAAAGGGGAAGAAAGGGGCGTCATCTTCAATGTCTGAGGGGAATGATGCGGCATCGTCGAGGAGGCGTTTATCGATATCACGTATGCCGATGAATTGAAGATGAGGGTGAGCAGGAAGCAGAACATGGGGGGCAATCCAGTCAGGGTTTCGCCAATTCCACTCTGCATCGGCGGAGCAGATGAATTCTGTCAAGTTGGGGCACCGTTCGGCAAGGGGGATCTGTTGAACGGGACGGGGCTGGAGGCTCAAATGGTGCTCGGCGACGAGCGAAGAAGAATGGCCAAGCTCCAGCTGGCGAATTTTTTTTCCGTGGGCAGCGAAAAAAAGAGCAAAGCCGCGCCCAGCATAACCAAAATCGGAAGAGACCACCGAAACATTCCGCAAACGCGGCATTTTCCAATTCGCGATGACGGCAAAGGTGGTGTTGTCCAGAGTGAGTTTTAGCGACTGCAAAACGGGCAAGGAGACCATAAACGCCTTTGCGACCCTGTGTCCGGAGGCGGCAGGGAGACTGGACGAAGACAGCTCGAGGTACTCCAGGTTGGCTGCGGTTTGTTTGAGGGTGGGAGAGATGTGGTATGGGAAAGGATCGTCGCTATAGTTTGTGAGGGACAACTTGCGCAACTTGCGGTGTGGACTGGCAAGGGCGGAGACCATCTGCTCCGGAGAGCACCGTACGTCGTTGAACTCCTGGTAACGGGTGCACCGGACGGCATGGTGATCGGAAAAGACGACGAGATGCGGGGCATAGTCGAGGATGGTGCGGATGTCGTCGGTAGCGCAACGCTTGAGGGCGGGGGTCTCCATGTGGAGTCGACGGATCCAGTGGCCGCTCGAGGGTTTTGCGTCGATGAACTGGGTGAGGAGGGTCCAAGCGAGGGCCTTTGCTTGGCTGGCCCTGCTTATCCAGACGAACTCGTAGAGATACTCTTGGACGTATCTGTTCCAGGCCTTGCTGACCAGGGCGAGGTCGAGCTTGACGCGCATGGCGGTACGGTAGTGGTCGATGCTGCAGGGCGCCTCGAGGAAGGAAAGGCCGAGGGAGATGTCGAGGGGGTCTGGGGACATGGCTGTGGCTTCGCGGAGAACCATGAGCCAGATCTCCGGAGGCAGGTAGGGGAGATCGTGGGCAGGGGAGTGGTAATAGCGCGTCGCCGGTAGGTCGGGAGAGTTGCGATGCCTGTGCGGTGTCAGAGACGGCAACGGGGGAATGATGTGAACTGACCGCCGTGCGTGCAGTTTGGACGCGAGGGCGCTGAGGAGGACGTCGAGGCGTCGCATCGCGGCGGGGAGAAAGGAGGGAAAGGCGGTCGGATGGAGGAGAAGAAGAAGATTGGCGCAGGCAAGGTTCCCACGGTATCGCGTCCACTTTCAGTCGTGTGCTCATCGCCGCCCGGCGACTACTTGCACACCCACCACACCCCCAACGATGGCAACAAGACCGCCACATGCGTACAGCCAGCCCTCGCTGATCCTTCTAATCTCCCTTTTCTCTGCGATTTAAGCCGGCTTCCTCACCGGATGCCCTCACCGTCTTTCCCCCATCTTTGCCCTCGCCATGTTCAACCTGACGCCGGACCTCCTCTTCCAAGCAAAGACACTCGCCGCGATCGTGGCCGTACTCCTTGCCGGCAGTGCCGTTCGTGCACAGTGGAAGAACAAACGCCGTCTGCCCCTTCCCCCCGGTCCGCCCGGTCACTGGCTTTTCGGCAATGCGCTCCCCAGAGAAAAGTATACTCCCCCCCCCGCGGTCGTTTCCGTGCACTGCTGACCTCCGTTTCAGCCAATCGCAGCAATTTGCTGCATGGATCAACGAATATGGACCCGTCATATCTCTCCGAGTCGGCCCCAGAACCATGATCATCATCGGACGGCACCAGGTAAGCCCGTTCTCGGGATAAATGCAGCCCGAAGCTGACACGGCACGTAGGAGTCGGTCGACATCATGGAAAAGGAGGGAAGCCTCCTTGCTGACCGCCCTCGGTCGGTCGCAGCGGGCGAGATCTTCTCACGCGGCCTTCGCATGATCCTCGCACCCGCGGGCGAACAGTTTCGCAGACTCCGCAAGTGTGTTCTCACTCCCTGATTTCCTTCTCAGGCTAGACCACCCAACATGCAGGGCTGCCCATACTCACCTCCAAGCAAAGGCCGTGGAATCGTACGGCCCGATCCAGATGCAGGCCGCCCGCGATGTCATACTCGATGTTCTCGATGACCCCAAGCACCACCAAGCTCACTGCAACCGATACGCTGCTTCCGTCATCCTCCGCGTCACTTATGGCAAATCTACCCCTACGGCAACAAACGCTCCCGAGATCGTCATCATTCACAAGATGTTGAAGCGTTTCCAGATGCTTATGCGCCCAGGTGCATTACTTATCGAGAAGTACCCCATCTTGAAGTATGTTCCATTCTACACAAGCTATCTCGAGGCTTGGCGCCAAGAAGAATCAAAGCTCTTCCATGATCAATTGGACCGCGTGTCAAAGGAGCTGGTAATCCACATGTGTTGACATCATACGCGCTGGCTTAGTCGCTTGCAGAACACTGGTAAAGCTGGCCCTTCTTTCGCCAGATATCTTCTCGAGAACCAAGCCACCCACAAACTCTCACACGAAGAAATGGCTTACCTTGCCGGCTCCCTTTATGGTGCTGGTTCTGACACCGTACGTGAGATGCTTTCGTTCATGGTCCGAGCTCACCCTGCATCATAGACTGCCGTTGCAATCATGGTGGTCGTTATGGCCGCTGCTTGCCATCCGGCAGCGCAAAAAGTTGTGCAAGATGAACTGGACAATATTGTGGGCCGGGACAGGGTCCCTACTTTTGATGACTACGATTCTCTTCCTCAGATTCAAGCATTTATGCTCGAGTGTCTCCGCTGGAGACCGGTCACTACTTTGGGTAGGTTTTGTGAACGATTCCGACAACTTGCGTACTGACTTGACGGCAGGCTTTGCTCATCGTGCGTTGACGGACATCCCCTACGTAAGTTTACTGTCATATATTTCACATCCGAGTGCTCAATCTGCCACAGAACGACTTTTGCATCCCTAAAGGCGCCATTGTTTTCGGAAACCATTGGTAAGCGACCTGATGAAACGATCCTGTGCGAAGTGGCTTGACATATTGGATAGGGCCATCTCCCGTGACCCAGAGGTTTACCCGAACCCAGACAAATTTGACCCGCAGAGATGGCTGAACAGCGACGGACACGTCCGTGATGATCTCAGGTTCCCCAGTTTCGGATTTGGTCGACGGTGAGCCGGGTTGAACTGTCCACTACGCAGGCTAATAGCAGTGACGGGACAGGGTATGTCCGGGCCAACATATTGCCAACCGGTCCATCTACATCAACACGGCTCTCCTCCTCTGGTCCTTCCGTCTGTCACAAGACCCCAAGTCACCCATCGATGACAAAGGCTTCGTCGACGGTGTCGTGGCACACCCCAAACCATTTGACGTTTGTTTCACTCCACGTATCGCAGACGAGGCGCATCTGAGAGAGGTCATGGCGAAGTATGCCGACGGGCTCTGAAGTCTCAAACTTTGGTAGACACATTTAATAGTTAATTTCGTCGCTAGACTTGGTCGTAATGATCCCATAAATAAAGCTGTAGATAGTGGAGCACGCACTTGCAAAATCACAAGCTCCGCAGTGATAGTTGGTATATTCCTAAGGGGCTAATATGTACGAGTGTCGCGTTTCAGGTGATTTCCATAACACACCGGCCCGAATCCGTCCCACAAGTACCCGTCGTCCTGTCACAGCACGGTACTCGTCCAGACTACTCTACCAGACTTTTCTTTGACTTTTGAAACCACTGGCAGCTCACATGGCAAACCGTCTCGCGCAAGTTTCACAGCACATCAGCAACGCGCACGGCCGCGGCTTGCTCGCCGGTGAAGTCGCCATCATCACAGGTGCGTCCCTGTCTCCGTCCACACCACCCGCTGACGTTTGGGGGGGAGGGCAGGCGCCGGACAGGTGCGTAGCGTCTTGTTATGATCACAGGATGTCGTCGGCCGACGTCACGCCGTCGTCACCCACGCCGTTCCGCAGGGGATCGGCCGGAGCGCCGCGTTACTGTTCGCGAAAGAGGGTGCCAAGCTCGTCGTCAGCGAGTACGTCCCCCCCCCTCCCTCATGTGTCGTGTGTGTTGACGGGCATGCGACACCGACAGCATCGATGCGACCAAGGCGGAGGCGGTCGCGAGCGAGATCAAGGCGGCCGGCGGCGAGGCGATCGCAGTCGCAGGCGACGTCGGTGCCGATGATTTCCCGCAAAAAATCGTGGAGGCGACCGTCCGGTGAGGCAACCTCGCGACCCATACACGGCGCCCGCGGGCTCTCATGACTCGTTCGTGTTCGTCAGCACGTTTGGCCAGATCAACCACATCGTCAACAATGGTACGGTGCTCTTTTTTTCTCTTGCGGTGCGAACGGGAGGGGCGCTTACGCTGCCTTTTTCTGTGTAGCCGGGTTCACGTACGACAAGATGCTGCACACCATGCCAGACGATGCGTTCGACGTGATCGTCAAGATTCACGTGCGGGCGCCCTTCCGCCTCGTTCGAGCCGCCGCACCATATTTCCGGATCAAGGTGGGCCCGTCGGGAACGCACTTGATCCCAAGGAGGTTCTCTCATCCTGTCTATAGCAAAGCGGCACGCCCGCTAACCGGTCTATCATCAATGTTTCCTCTGTGTCTGGTCTCCATGGGAATGTCGGCCAGGTCAACTACGCCGCCGCCAAGTCTGCCGTGACCGGTCTTACCAAGACGATCGCAAAGGAGTGGGGTGCGTTTGGGGTACGAGCCAACACCGTGGCATATGGTCTCGTCCACACGAGGTTACCTTCTCCCTCTGCTCTTCCTAGAGATGTCACTGAACAGGCATGCCAGGCTGACAGCCGCCAAAGAAGAGGGTGCAACGATCGAAATTGAGGGGAAGAAGGTCGCTCTTGGTATTCCTGGTGCACAGGCAAGAGAGAAAGAGAACGTGGCTGCGTTTGCAGATATCCCGCTCCGCAGGGGTGCTTCAGCGGACGAAGCCGCTGCGGCGATGCTCTTGTGAGTGTGCTTCCTTCGGCATTTCAATGCGGGGGCTGAGAACTGTCATCTTAGCCTTGCATCGCCGTTGGCATCATATGTGACCGGACACACACTCGAGGTGACGGGCGGCCGTGGTATTTGAGGTACCTGTTCATGCATATGGTCCCATGGTGCGATGTAGTCGCTTATTTTAACAACTTGCTCCATGTGTCGCAGCTAAAGTTGATTTGACATACTACTGGATCGATACAAGTAACCGAAAGGATAGTCAGAAATGGCTTGCACTGCCTTACTGTCCGCTTTGAAATGGAGACTTGTCTCTATTACATCCATCAGAGACATAAAGAGAGCTCCGAGGGTGCCCATCCGTTGTCCGAGTGTGTGTTGATCGGATTGACAAATGCTAGTGTTGGTGCGACTTCAGGCGGATGCGGCCGGATGCAAGGCGATCGCGGTCACGGCTACTGATACCGGTACCGATGAGAGAAGGCGATGGAGAAGTGGGGCGTCTTATGACCTTTTTTCCAAGTCGGGTCTCGTAGTACTCACGTTCCAGGCTCTGATGCACCACAGGCCAAAGTGAGCGAGATCGTGGCTGCGTTCGGGGACACTAGCTCTGCGGGGGGTCGTCGGCGGACGATACTGGTGCGGCGATGCCCGTTCTTTTCCCGATAAGTTTGCATTTCCTTGCGGATGCCAAGGGCCATACTAAACTCCACCCTTGTGTCGCCGTTGGCATCGAGGTGAGCGGGCACCGGTCGTTATTTGAGACATCTGCATAACACTCGGCGCGCTCCGTTGATACAAATGGTTCCGAGATACTATCCAGTAGTTATCTTCCAGTTAAACTTCGCCACTTGTGATATGGAACCATCTCTCCCCCACGAGGATCAAGCATGTTCAGAGGACGAGGTATATCTATGGTCGCACACCAATACCTGCTGGGGCCAAAAGATGCTGAAACTATACGGATCAAACCTGCCTTTTCCTGTTCGTAAAACGGGCATTCATGCTCATCTCGGCCACCTTCCGGACTTCACCGTTACTCAGGCCTAAACCATACGGAGATTTGGCCAGGAGAAGCGCATACTCTGCAAGTAGGGTCGTCCGGAAGGGGAGAATATCGTCCGTCTGCGAAGAAGACATCGAGATGAGACCAAGGACCACCAGGAAAGCAATGCCTACACATATCGCGATCGGATGGTTGTCGGCCAGGTAATGTCGTACGTGGTGCTCTTCCAAATGCGTGACGGACTTGCATCTAAAGAAAGCCTGGGTCTGGCCTGGAATCGCGAAGCAAGATGACCAAACGCTCACAGTAGGTTCGAGGTGATGCATATCTCGATGCAAGGTTTGTACTGCACACCCGCCAGGCTCCTAAGAAATTGTATCTCTCGCACCACCTCCTCTGCTGCGTGTCTCTCTATCTCTTCTTGGGAATCGACGTGACGGCCCAGTTCCAAGTGCTTCCTGGAGAGTAGTGTTAAGTGCTTCCTCCACAACGCGTAGAATATGCGATGATGCTGGAGTATCTGATCTGGCATTTTGCCATTGGGTGGGGGTATCTGAGGAACCTGGGTGCCAGGCGGGGGTATATCTGCCAGAAATATATCTCTCTGGAGCTCTTCGAGAAACGTCGCATGCCCAAGCCTATCGGGGTGCCAGGATAGGAGGGTGAATGACTCGACAGAGTGCTCCGCGGGTTTCGTCTCGGCGATGTGGACGGTCAAACCGAGTCCGGCTTCGCGCGCACGCTCAAAGTGCTTCTCGCAGATGTCCGTGTTACCGGCGAGAGGATCGCCGCACAAATCGAGCCCGACGACGGGCTGGCCCTGCTCATGGAGCTGTATGGCAAGGTCAACGCACTCCTTGATGTCGGGTTCGGACATGCGGCGATCAACAGACACGGTAAGCGCTGCGCGGTCGGGGAACGCCCGGATCTCCTGGAGGACGGTGAGGAGATACTGCTCCCTCGTCATGTGCGGCGTCTTCCTCGGGGTCGTGCGGAGCTCGAGATAGCTACACTCGGGCGCGGGCTCGAATGCAAACCCGTCGGGCGGGGGCTGTGCGACGAGGAATGCCTCCAGGACATCGCGGGTCGCCTCAGCGAGTGCGGCAGGAGTTGCGATGAGGGCATATATGGCGGGGAAGAGGGTGAAGAAATCGGATATCTCGGTGAGGACGACGTCGGACTGGAGGCGGGCGATGGTCGCGGCTGCACCTTTTTCGACGTCTGGGGAGAGGCTGAAGGTGGCTGCAAGGCGCCGGAGGGTGTGGAGGGGTATGGAACCGTGGAGGTGGGCGTGGAGCTCTGCTTTGGGGAGGCGCTGGAGGAAGGCGATGGCATCGGCGTCGAGGGAGGCGAGCGCCGCGCGGGCATGGCCAGCGAGTATCGGTCCAGCCATTGATTCGAGTCGGTGGAACGCCTGCCGTGGCGCGAGTGCAGACAGGTGATTTATATAGCGACCTACGAAAGGACGACCGCTTGGGAACCCGTGTGCAGTAGAGCGGCCTAGGACGTTACAGCAAAATCATGATCCGAAGCTTCGGCAGTTCTGACGCATTGACATCAACGAATGAGCGGATGGTAATTGATCTAGTTACTAGTACTCCGGCCACCGACCTCATTCAAGTGATGGATAGTTGAAAGTTCAACTCGGCAATGTGCCTCGTTCACGTGATTAAGGAAATACTATATTGAGGAGTCAAATGTCCGAATTAGCGTTCCGCGCTACAACCCAGTCATCTTAAAACTCTGTCTTGCTTTTCTGGCATATTTGCATGTGCTGGGCCGACATCGTCCTCCTCTCTCAGCGACGCTCGACACTTGTGTAGCCGCATGTCACGCTGTTCGACTTATAGGCTTATAACCCTCATCAGGCCCGATTATACATTGTCCCGCACATCATGAGTGCTACATTTCGCATCACTCCCAAGCTCTGGGACAAGATACATCATTTTGCGTCCTTTCCTCAGACAGGTGGTGAGTCATTCAGCCGTTCGCCCCTCCAATCGCAGGGCAATATCGTCGTTCGCAACCTACGGTGTCTCTGTACACTGTTGGCCCGGGCTTGGATTTCCCGTAACGCGGGCCACCTTGCGTTTGGCAGGCTATCATTATCTCCCGGAGAACGGTGCCGGGAAACGTTTTCCGCTGCATACAGTGTTCTAGAAAACGTTGGAACGGATTTGCAGTTTTTAGGAGTTCTCATCCTATCCGGAACTGCCTAGGGGCCGCACCCCATCACTTGCTTTCAATTCTCTGTACTGATGGTGATCAGTGTCCCTCCAACAGATGGTTCTCTTTGGACAGCATCCTAGCCAGGGAACGCTTCTGAGGGCCAGTCAATTTTTGGCTAGTGAGTGTTAGCGGAATTCTCGGTCTTTCCATGCTGATCAGTACGCCGTCGCGTGACCGTTTACATGCTACAGATGAGCTACCGGTCCGTCTTGCTCACCGGGTCAAAGAATTGGGTGAGCTCCCGCACAACTTGAGCGAGATGCATTCTATTCGAAAAGTAAAGAATTGGTATGCCCATAGTTTTGAGGTGGGTCCTGATATTGACCTCATTTGACTATCTTGTGAGCGGGCCTGTCACTAAAACAAGCAACCTAAAATCAGGAACTGATCAGTTTTCCGCCCCTTGCTTTGTCTCCCGCCGCACGTAAATTGCTGTTTTCTCGCCCGGACGAGGACGGAAAAGGTCATGTTCTTGAAAATGTTCTCAATCCCTCCCTTTCCTTATTATATCTTGGTGGCTATGGTGCTGCGAGTGGCACGGCATACACTGAAGAAGCATCCATGAGGTTGACAGGCGGAGATGACAACGGAAATGGTGGGCTCCGAAATGGGAACATCAAATTGCGTGTTCCTGTCGAAAGGAGGTTGGTCCATACTATCCGCGTAGCGATCTTTTTCATCATATTTTCAGCTACTACGCACAAACTCCCTCTCATGCTTACCCCCCTGAAGTTCATGACTATAACGCCAGGTTCACCAAGATGCTGGAAGCCATCAAACGCAGGCATGATCCGACGGTCACCACTATCGCTCAGGGGGTCCTGGAGTGGCAGAAAGCAAAGGGAATTAAACCCGGTATGGGATTAGGGGTGTCTGCCTATGGATACGGCGGAGGTGATGTGCAAGCATGGTTGGATAGGTTTTACATGTCGCGGATTGGTATACGGTTCTTAATTGGACAACGTAAGCATTTCTTGTGTTTTGAGAAACGTGATTGATTTGCGCTAGATGTGGCATTGAATGCCCAACAGCCGCACAAGGATTATGTGGGCATCATCTGTACACAGGCTGTGCGTTCTTGTTTTCTCCCAGTTATACTGCTTCTCGTCTCACTCGTTCATCACCCTACATGCGCTGTTATGTAACAGAACGTCCATGACATCCTCCAAGAAGCCATCGAGAATGCACGGTTCGTCTGCGA